>PVKE010018142.1:0-29897 GCA_004027555.1 Craseonycteris thonglongyai
TTTTTTTTTTTTTTTTTTTTTTTTTTTTTTTTTTTTTTGCCACATGAAAGAAGTTTTTACTCATTTGCTTTTTAAAGTGGTTTTCAACTTCTGTCTTTCTCTCTTTGTCTGGTACCTCTATGATGTAAATGTTATGTTTCTGTTGTTCTGGAGCATCCTTAAACTATGCTTATTATCTTATATTTCTTTGTCTTTTCACTGTTCCAATTGGGTGTTTTCTTCTACCTTCTCTTCTAAATTGCTTATTCAATGTTCTGTGCCCTCTCACCAGCTTTTTATTCTCTCTAGTGCATTCTTCATTTCAGTTATTATATTCTCATTTCTCACTGGTTTCTTTCTATGTTTTCTATCTCATTGTTGAAGTTTCCACTGAGTTCAACTATCATTCTCCTAAGTTCATTGAATATCCTTATTATCAGTGTTTTAAACTCTGTCTCTAGGATATTACTTCTCTCCATTTTAAGTTCTTTTTATGGTGTTTTGTCCTCTTCTTTTATTTGAGACCTGTTTTTCTGTCTCCTCATTTTGCCAGATTCCTTGTGTTTGTTTTTATATATTAGATTTGCGATGTGTCTTGGTCTTGAAAGTGTGACTGCATGAAAAATGTGTCATGTAAGATTCACTGTCACATGGGTTCTTTCTGGTCACTTGAGCAGGATGCTCCAAGGGTTTCTATTTTGTGATTTACGCATCCCTTTCCATTTTAGTTGTGCCTTGATTACTGTTAACACATCAGTGGGTGGGGCTGACCCTCAAACTGATTGTCTGTGGGAAATGGCCATGACTACAGCAGATGAGGTATTGTTCAAGGGCTAACCTCATAAAGCAGAATTTGCTCTAGTGTGACTCTGATACATTTGCATCTGTCATTTGTGGAGCTAGCTGGGTCATGCCCTGGCATGATCTGAAGCTGGTCCCTGGGTATGTTGATACTGGATTCTCTTGGGATGGGCTCTGGTACAGACCACAGTTAGCCATTGCTTGTTACAGGCTTGGGGCAATGTTGTAGTGATCTCTGGTTGGTTGTCACTTGTGCTGGGCCTGAGGTACCTGAGAGACACTGTACAGTGAATTGAAGTTGACTGTCACTTATGGTTGGCTCAGGTTCCTTTAGTAGGCATCACGGAACCTGAGACTAGCTGCCACTTGTGCCGGGATTGTTGCTGCTTAGCTGTAATTTTGTTTCAGGCCCACACTGGTCTCCACTTATGCTAGGCTTCAGACACCTGATGAATATTACAATTCAAGTTGAAACAGTTTACCACTTGTGTTTGGCATGAGACAGGTTAGTAAGAACTGCAAAGTACCTCAAAGCTGGCCATTATTTGTTTTGTGTTTGTGGACCTTTGAAAGATTTAGAAAAATTGTGATGCATGAGTTGAGACAGGCTGCTTGTATAGAATTTCTGCTGTAAGAAACTTGTGCCAGAATTTGAACTGAGTGAGGTGGGGTCTCAGGAAATCATCTGTGTGAATAGTGGTAGCCAGGTTAATGAAGGGTACATGCTTGGTGCCTGCCTACCCAGGGCTGGCTGGGTAGGAAAAGGTCTTGACAAAGAAACAGTGACTACTGTCATCACTCCCATTCTAGATAGAGTTGTTCCAACCGACGCTTCTCCAGCCTTTTCTCTGAAATTAGTCAATTCAGTTCCTCCTGTATGTCTGTGGTCATTTTAAAGCTGCTGCTTCTGTGGTACAGCTCAGAAGAAGTCAGTTGGTTTGTGAGTCTGTTAAAAGTAGTATTTCTCAGCCTCCTGTAGCCCCTTTTTCTTCCCAGACACAATCCCTACTGGTTTTCACAGCTCAGTGTTACAAGGTCTCTTCTTCCTGGCACTCTTACCCCTGGCTACGAAGACTGGTGAGGGGCTGGACCCCTCGATTATCAGGGGGCACCACTACAACTGAGATTTTCTGATTCTTAATTGCCACATGTGGGTGTAGAACCAGCCCATTTGAAGTCTCTGCCCTCTTACCAGTTATAAAGTGGCTTTTTCCTTTATATTCTTAGTTATAGGTATTCTGTTCAGCTGATCTTCAGGTAGTATTCAGTAATGGTTGTTCTGTAATTTAGCTATCAATTTGATGGGATCTTGGGAGAAAGCAAGCATGTTTACCTTCTTTGTCATCTTGCCAGGAAGTCTCTAGAATATAATTTTGAATACAAATTTAAATGTAAGGTCTTTATATTAATGGCCTATACCTGAAGACTTTTTACATTGACAACTTTCATTATCTCATAGGCTCTGATCTAAAGACTGAGTATATCTTTTATTAGGAAGAATTCTGTGGAAACTTGTCGTATTTATCTCCTTTCCCTCTGTCTTTATTTATTTTTTTGTTCACACTTTCTTCCTTCTTCTCTTTCTCCTTTTGTGTCATTCTTTTTTTTTGTTTCTTAAATAAAGCTGGATCTCTCTACAACTAGCAAATCAAAAAGCCAAACTTTACCCATGAGGAGAGCTGAAATGACCCATTATTCGTAACCAGTGTGTCTCTGAATTTTCAGCTACTCAAACCATCTTAAAACTAACATCCAAATATATTAAGAAATGATAAAAATTGTTTGACCCACCATCCAATTCAATTACAAAGGTTAGAACTTTATTTTCACATTTTAAAGGCCCTCAGAGAGTTCCTACAATTTACTACCTATTGTTTCTTACCTTCACTTTATTGTTCCTTTGACTATTTCTGCAGTTTCCTTGGAAAGATGCTGCCACTATCCTAAAGGATTCAGAGAAGGGGCCAGGGCAAGTAGCCATCCCCTTATTATTTTTTCTCGTTTAATACTTCTCCATAGTAAAACTTTTTAGAAGACTTTTTAGCTTGACATAGTTTTTATTTACAGCAGAATTGTAAAGATAACTCAGGGAGTTTCTGTACACTCTTTACCTAACCTTTTCTAACTTAACATCTTACATAACTTTGATACAACTTCATAATTTTGAGACATGAATGGTTGCTTGAATATGATGTAAATATTCTCATATGCTAAATAAACATATAGTTTTTAAGGACCACCATCCTAGACTCTGGAGACATAGTGATGGTCAAAATTAAGGTGACCAGATTTTAACATTGGTAAAGCGGGACACCATTGACCAGGGGGGAGGGGGTTCTTGCTTAAAAATTTAGCCTATCTCCCGCCGTTCCCTAGCTTGTCGTGCATTCTTTCCAAAAATCAGGACTTTTTTAAAACACCACGGGATGTGGGACAAATGGTTAAAAATTGGGACTGTTCCGCCAAAAGTGGGACGTCTGGTCACCTTAGTCAAAATAGAGTTTCTGCCTCATGAAGTGTACGTGCTTAGTACTTCCATCTCCCTGTTGCTGTAATTATTGTAATTGCTGTGCTTGTTGAGCCATTTTATCATAACCAATCTTTCTAAAACTGTCAAAGTTATTTTACTAACCCTATTGCTAAAAATTATACATGTTATTTTGCAATGCATGCCTTATTTTCACTAAAAATATTTATTTATTTTTATTTTGCCTTGCTTTTATTGGAGAGATTGAAATATATTATGCTGAGTCTAAATTATGAAAAGTTTAGAATGACATTTTTTATCTAATTTGTATGACATTACTCAACTATTTATTTCAAATTGAAGTTTATGCTGAGTAACATAGCAAAGGCAGATTTTTAGAGTCAGATTCAGAAATTTTTATATAATAAGTTTATATTACTATTTGATTAATATCTACACTTTTCTGTTAAGATATTATTGATATAACTACTATGATATATTAAGAGTTATTGGAACCCATTCTAAAAAATCATCTCTTTCAATTGTTTCTGTTTTTATTTTGAGTTTTGAGAAAAAACTTATAATTAAGGTTTAAAAATAAAAATTTCAGATTTTTAAATCAGATAATAATTATAACCTCCAACCTCAAGCTACTTAAATGATTTATTTTTATTAGCATGAAACTTGACTAAAGGAATGTATTTATCGGTACATATAAATTACATTCAAGTTAACCTCTTGATAATATAGATTGCATTGTTTTGCTTTTTAAATATTTTCTTGACTTTTATATCTATATTATATCTATCTGTCTCTATCTCTGTCTCTGTCCATATTCATATACATAGCTGTATCCATATCTATAGCTATCTATATCTATATCATCATCTATATCTATACACACATATTATATATATATATAATATATATACATATATAATGTAATATATATATAATATATATCATTATAAATTAGTAAGATGGTTATATGCATTATATATATTATATATTATGTATATATTATATACATAGTATATAAAAATATATAATGCATTTAACCATCTCACTAATTTATAATGTGAAAACAAACTATTGAATGGTTTCTGGTAAGAAAAAAGTCAGATATAGTTAGAAACTTTCTCAAATATTTTTATTAAATTACTTTAACAGCAGAGGGAACCAATACATCAAGGGTGGTTATTGCCCCATGAAAGATAAAGTTGGTCTAAGTTAACACTACTATGGTTTAGAAAACATATTATCATTGTCATAACTGAGGAGACATCCTTCTAAACAGGAGTAGTCACAGTAGACTTGACAGAGACTTTTTAAAAAAAATTTATTTATTGTTTTTGACACAGAGAGAGAGATACAGAGTCAGAGACAGAGAGAAGGGGGAGGGGCCCAGAACAGTTTCCATAGTTGCACATCACTGGTTTTTTCACATAGTTTCATTCCACAGGTGGGCGCGAGGCTGCACAGGGCAGGAACTGGGCCGGGGTCTCACCCCGGTGAGAACTGTACTAAGGGCACTCCTCAGTTCAGCATATGGGTCAGCGTAGCCGAGGCCGGGATATGATCCTCGGTCCCTGGGGCTGCAAAGTGAGCGCCTAACCCACTGAGCCATCCTGGCTTCCCCAGACTTTCTTTTAATCTAACATTTTTTGTAGTCCCTGCAGTCTTGCCTCAATTTCTTGCTATCAGAAGGATTATTACTATCTTTAGATCAGCATTCTCTCCCTCTGTGCATCAAAGTACTACAGAGACATCCACATGAGCAAGAAATAACCACATGAAAAATAAGGTAGGCAAAAACATTGAGTTTTCACATGAGATCAGAAAGCAGATATTGAAGGGCACAAAAAGAAAACCATGGCATGTAGCAATGATGATTTTGCATGTGGCCAACCTTGGGAGGTATCTTGTATTCTTTGGTCTGGCATGTGCATTCCGTTCTTGAAAAGTCTCAAGAAGACAACACTGTGATAGAAAATTGGGTAGGGCAAAGACTTGGCTCATTACATCAGTCTTAAATTTCTGTGATGACATTTCCAGTATCTGTGATTTTCTGAATGCATAATTTATTCATATAAATACTCAGTAAACCTGTTAGTAGAGATTCAAATTTCCTACATTACTGCATTTTTTTTCTTGGCCTATTAGAGCTGCTTTATTTTTTCCATATTAATTTCTTTACAAGGAAACATTTTTTTCTTTACTTTTCTTTTTCTTTTAATTTTTATGTATGTTCTGTTGTAAATTGTTTTGGTGGCATCAGAATTTAGCTGTAGACTTGTAGGACATTTTAAACAGTAGTACACTTGGCTTGAAAGAAAAATGTGTTTTCTTCTCTCCATAGCAGTTATGGAGATAGATTTAGGGTCTTGGGTGTATATTTAACAAAAATGAGGTAAAGTGGAGGATGGTAGTGAGTATGAAGGATGAGTCGGGGGTAGAGGTAGATGTGAAAGAGAGAAATGGAGAGACAGAGACAGGGAGACCTATAGAGAAAGAGAGAGAGAGTTCTTTGAGCATAACACTAAACACAAAATTAACTGAAATTATTTTGTCTTTGAAGTTTATCAGAAAAAATAAATGCATTCACTTTTTTAAAGATTTATTTGTATTTTTTTGACAGAGAGAAAGAGACTGAGAGGCAGAGAGAAGAGGAGGACTCAGAGCAGTCTCCATAGTTGCACGTCATTAGTTTTCTACATAGTTTTCATTCCACAAGTGGGCATGGGGCTGCTCAGGGCAGGAACCAGCCAGGGGCCTCTCACATGGAAGGCATGCCCAGAGGAGGAGATGAACCAAGGGCCTCCCAGATAGAGTGCTTGCCCTGGGGAGAACATAACTGGGTAATACCCCAGTTCAGCATATGGGTCTGCACAGGCCAGGGGTGGGATTCAATCCTTAGACCCCAGAGCTGCAAGACAAGTGATCAACTCACTGAGCCATCCCAGCATCCTCTCTCTCCCTTTATGTGTGTGTGTGTGTATATATATATATATATATATAGCTTTTTATATATAGCATTACCTGAAACCTGTATTTTTTGGTGTCTTACTTTGTGGTGATCCATTTAGGCATGCAAATTTCTTAAATTTATGAATATCTCCAAAAAGGAATATTACTTTAAAAGTTCATTCATTTGAGTGGCATCTAAATCTGCAGAAGAATCTCATTCTCAAAAGGAGAACTAAATTTATATTCTGGCTCTCAAGACAGTACAGAGGACACTGTGACCCCACAGCTACTCACCACTGGGAACCATCCAAAGCAACACACTTTCTCTTTACTCACATCTGAGGAGGGTCCCACACATTTAAAGAGCCAATATCATCATATCTGTTCCAGCAAATTTCATAAATATGCGACTTAATTATAATTTCTCTGTTACCTGAAAAACTACTTATGATAATGAGTGAAGTAAGACATTAATTAAAAAGAAAGAGAAAATAAAAATCTTTAATTCTTATTGCTAAACCACAAATCCAAACAGCAGGAAATGTATAGACTGAAACATCAAGACTAAAAAGAGAAAAGATGTAAAAGTCAAGCAGGGTTCCCAGCTGGCTGCAACATTTCCCTGTGGTGCCAGCATGTTTGAACCAACATTTATCAGGGAAGAGTGGGACTTATTAACAAGAAAAAGTCAACTGTCTTAGTTCTTCCAGGATGGATAATAATACAGAAGAACTGATTCTGGGTGGTGAGCACATAATGCAATACATAGGTGATGTAATGTAGAGTTGTACACTTGGAAACTATCTAAATGTTACCAACCAATGTCACCTCAATAAATTTAACAATAAAAAATAAACAATAATTTTTCGTGTCCTGAAAAACTTTCATCCACTGATCTCATGGCAATTTAACTAAGTTTACTTAATTAGAACTCAAATTACTTCTATATTAGAGGAAGAGAATTACTATATTTTATAGATTTAATAATTGCTTTTCAGAAAGATTTGGCATCTTGACCACACTCAAGTTGTGGTTATAAATAGAAATAAAAACATTGCTTTCTTTATATTTCTAAATAAGTTTCACTAAATTAAGAAATTAAAATGTAAAGTAAAGGGGAAGCTGGGATGGCTCAGTGGGTTAAGCGCTCACTTTGCAGCGCCGGGGACCGAGGATCGAATCCCGGCCCCGGCCCGTGCGGAACCATGTGCTGAACTGGGAGCTCCCCCAGTTCAGTTCTCTCTCTGTCTCTGTACCTCTCTCTCTCTCTCTCTCTGTCAAAAATAAATAAATAAAAATATATTAAAAAAAAATGTAAAGTAAAATAGCCAGTTTTTCAATCTAAATGACACAAAATTACTAATGTGGATTTGGAGAAGGGATTATACTTCACTGAATTGCCTGGATACTTTTGTGATGTTTTTACATAGCATGGACATTTTCCATTTGTGTTTAGTCCTTCTGAAGGCTAGAAAATAGAAAAAATACCTCTCTACATTTCTGGATTTGCTGAGCATGTATTCCATTCTAGCTGTACCTTGGTCACTTTACAATTTATTCCTTGCCTGATCTGAGCCATCCTTTTGTTTGTTTTTCTGTTTGTTTTTGTTTTATGAAAGTGCTAATAAAATGGAAAACGCCTCCAAATAGACAAATGCAGTGGGATTGAAAAAAAAGAATTTTAAAATTAAATCAACCTGGAAATGTTAGTTTGAATTTGCTGTAATTACTAGAAAAAAAATCATATTTATTAAGGGAAATGCATACAGTTAGTGAAATCAGTAGTATTATCAGTATGTTACCCATTCCTCATAAGTTATTTCTACATACAGGTTATATTAAATGATTAGTAATAATAATCATGATAACATCAATAATAGCAACAACAATGATAATATTGGTAAATATATGTTAATTTTACATTGTTTGCTTTATGCCAAGTTCTGTGACAAGCAGTTTAGAGTTCTCATCTTATTTCTTTTTTAGCCTCACCTAGGCAACAGGTACTCTTGCTAATGGGTAAGCTGATTTTGTTCAAATGCTATATACAACTTACTAGCAATCATACCTGGGATAGGTTACTTGAAGATCAAATGTCTCTTGTTCCTTATCCACAAAATCAAAGTGATGAAAAGATTATTGTGAGAATTAGATGATTAATGCACAAGAGATCCTTAGAATAGTGCCTAATACATGCATGGTGCAGGTCTCACCGCATATTAATTATGATACACAGGAGGGTGCCGATTTTCAGGGGTAAGTCACTTGCCTATGGCTATTGAGTAGTAAATGGAAGAGTCACAATTTAAAAACTTCAAATTTCAAATCTAGATTGTCAGCTACTATTCTAAGATTACTTTATTTCTACTTGTCTATAGCCCCTGATGAATGTTGAGTATCTTAAGAACAGGGAGTGTCACTTATGTGTTTTTATGTCCTCAGGTCTCACCCAATGCATGGCTCCTATGATGCACTGCTTAAGTCAATTTAAAATAAAAATTAAGGCTATGTTTATTGTTTCACTGAGAAAGGATATGCTTTTTACCAAAAAAGCATATGTTGTATGCCCCAGCTTTTCTTCTCATTTTCTGTTCTGTCAAAAAAAGACATGGTTACTTGCCTGGTAACTACTATTAATACATTAAATGCAAGTATAGAGCTAGAAATAATTTCCATGGCATTATTAGTTGTATAGTGTGTGTCTTAATTCAGAGCAGAAAACGTTAAACTGATAATAAATAGTTAATTCTTCCATGCAAAGACTCTCAATGCTATTTTTATATAATACTGAACTTTTATTTTTATCATGGATTATTTTTAAATAATATTGTCCTATTACAGTGATACCTTGAAATCTGAATGCCCCAAAACTTCAACAATTTGGAATCCTAACAAAAAAATCAAGCAAATTTTGCCTCAGAATCTGAACACTACTTTTGAATCCAAACACCAACATGTTGTTCACATGGGACATATTGACTGTACAGCTCATAGTTTTATCCGAACACCCACTCACCTTGGAACTTGAACATTTTGGAACTTGAACAGGGTTCTGGGATGGATTAAGTTTGAATTCCAAGGTGTCACTGTATTTCTTGATAGCAAACTCAACATCTTTCTTTTTTCACCAATGAAATCTTTTAGTTCTGGCTAAAGAAAAACCAAAGAGGCAAAACTTCATGACAATATTGAAATAAATATTTATTACTCTAATTCAATTTTGAGAGACATATCAAGAGATTAAGCTCTTACCTTTTACCAGATATGATTATGTATAAATCATCCTAGAGAGCTGAATGCGCAATTAATTAATGAAGAAATTTTTACTTACACTGTTAGATATTTGGTTCATCTCCAACTTTCAGTAAGTTGTTTAGGTCCAACCTCTAATTATTATTTTCACATTCCATGAAAAGCAAATTAGTGTTTCCTGAGCTCTCGGGATTTGAATATTCATTAAAAACAGATCATTAACAACAATCCATACTACCTATCTGTGGGCATCCTATAACATAATTGTTTTGAAACTGCAAATTTTTTTTAATGAAATACCTACTGTTTGGGGGAGTTAAAAATCTGGCAAAAACAAAAAACAATGACAAAAACAAATAGTAGTAGATAAACTGAAAAGAAAGGTAGCATAATAGGCCTATATATATTTTATATTCAGAGTATTTTATTTTATTTATTTATTTTTTATTTTTTTAATTGTTTTTGGCAGAGACACGCAGAGATAGAGATACAGAGACAGAGAGAGAACTGAACTGGGGGGACTCCCCAGCTCAGCATATGAGTCTACACAGGCCCAGGCCGGGATATGATCCTGGGTCCCCGGCGCTGCAAAGTGAGTGCTTAATCCACTGAGCCATCCCAGCTTCCCCTATATTTTCTTTTGAGTGTGAAAATAATTTTTTAGTGCAATTCATATGAGAAAATTATTATTAATTCAAAAGAATGCCAGCTAGAAGACATGGAAGTGGCTGCATTCCTCATAGAAAGACCAGTAATGTTGTAAGAGAATTGCTTACAAAACTGTGCTAATAACTTACCTGGATTCACTTCTCTGAGTATCTGACTTGAATTACCATTACCATCTTGTTATTGCTAGAAATTAAGATTTTTGTGATATTTTTCAATCGTAATGTTTATTTTAAGCGGCTGTTTTTAAATGATTATTTAAAATTGTTTTCTTATAGATACGAGGTCGTGGTCAAGAAATTCATGAAATGAAAGGGAAGAAGGGTAAAATAACTAGTTATTATTTTTCCTTTTGAATATATATATTTTTAACCCTAATACATTTTTTGATTTTTCAGTAAGTTTGTTTGTACCCTTGGGGGAATAAAAGTTTTGCTTTTGCCGTCAAATTGCAGCTTTAACCTCTTTGTTGCCTATAAATTTCTTCCCTCAAAGCTGTTTTTTAATATTTGAGAACAAATAATAATCAGACAGAGCCAGGTCTGGACTTCAGGGAGGGTGGTTTAACATTTGAAGTCACAGTCATGAAGAGTAGGCAATACAACATTGCTCTTGTGCAGGGGTGTGTGCTGGTGCAAAAGCAGCACCCCTTTGGTCCATTCTCCTCTTCTTTTCTCCATCATAGATTTTTAAAACTGTTTCAGCAGACTGGAATAGTGCTCTCCAGTTATTGTGACACATTTATCCTTGTAACTGATTAGCAAGATACCCTCCATATCCCCCCAAAAACAGTAGCCATGATATTTCCAGCTGATGGACACCTCAAACTTGTTAGACAGTGGTGTCCATTTTCATGCCACTGCATGGACTCCTGCTTTGACTCAGGCTCATAAGAATGACCCCAAGTTTTATTGCCAGTGATAACCTAGTTTCAAAATTCATCTTTGTTGTCTCTGCAGAGATCCAAACACTGTTGTGAACACTTGACATGCTGTTGTTTTTGAAGCAGCAGGAGTAAACTCGCTACTCATCTTGTGCTGACTTTTGACATCCTTAGATGCTGATGGAGAATATTCAAAAAGGTTGCAGATGATACTCCAACCATTTCTGCAAGCTGCTTTTTATTCAACCTGGCATCTTTCACTACAAGTTTTCAACTTTTTAAACAATGTTAGTGAAATTGTCCTCAGTAGGGTGTCCTGGATGGAGTATGTCTTCAATTGACTCTCTCTGTTGTTTGAAAAGGCTGTGCCACTAGTAAACCATGGATTTCCCAGGGCAACAGTCTCTGTAAACCACTAACATCTCTTCCAAAATTGTTTGAAGTTTTTTTCCCTTGTTTTGTGAGTAACTTAATGATGGCACAAAAATTAAATTTATTCATACTTAGGGGTTTCTGCACATTTGATATGCCTCTATGGTGATATCTGAAAAAACATGGATGCCAGTAGGCTGACATTTGGCAGATACATTGTACCTTGGTACTCATCATTTATTGGTTACCAGAATCATGATGAGTACCAAAAATGATGAATACCAAACAAATTTTTCTTATTAGGTATCATGCAGTGTGACTTGGTACACATCATTAGTTGTATCAAACAAATGATATGTACTGGCACAAATTTTTTTTTATATATATAAATGCATCGAGTACCAACTATGACAAATTTCAAAGCAGTTGAGTACCAAGGTATGACTGTACACTAATAATGCCACAGAATCAAATGGCATACATTAGTACCCCCATATCTCTGATAATTCCCCTATTCCATGAATTCCTTGACCATCCCTTGTATGCCTTTATTTTTAGTATGCTTCTTTTTTCTTTTTTTAAAAAAGATTTATTTTTATTGTTTTTGACAGTGAGAGAAAGAGAGAGAGAGAGAGAGAGAGAGAGAGAGAGAGAGAGAGAGAGAGAGAGAGAGAGAGAGGGAGGGAGAAGGGGGAGGGCCCAGAGCAGTCTTCATGGTTGCATGTTGTTGGTTTTCTACATGATTTCATTCCACAGGTGGGCACAGGGCTGCATAGGGCAGGAAACAGGCCAGGGGCATTCCTCATGGAGCTCACCATGGTGAGAACTGAACTGGGAGCACAACCTAGTTCAGCATATGGGTCCACATGGGCTGGGGCTGGGATTTGATCCTTGGACCCCAGGGCTGCAAGACTACTGCTCAACCCACTGAGCCATCCTGGCATCACCTTTAGTATATATTTTTGGCTTGGCATCGAAATAGGTGGCATGTTTAATAGCTTTAGGTTTCTGAGATTGGACATTACAATAGAAAAACTTAGAACACCTATGTTTTGCCTTTGGTTTTGACATCAGCTAATGTTCTCAGCATTTCTTTCCTTTATTACTATAATTTTTGGCTTTATTTTTATCCATAAAATTATGCTGTTAAATTCAATTATCTATTTTGTCCTTTTCAAAATATTGTAATATGTACAGAGAATGATTCAAACTTGTTCAAATGTTGTCTACCAAGAGAAAAAAAACCTCTTTTCTCTTCAAGTGTATTAATGGCTCAGCATTGAGCCACAGGAACACAAATGGAAGATTCTTTATTCCTGAATTTGTCCTTATTTTACTTCTAAATATCTTTGCTTATGTCATGCCCTCAACCCAAAAGGAGCTATTCCTCATGTTATTCTGGTATTATATTTGTTATTCAACCTATCCCAACATCTGACTGTTTTTCACTAAACAGATTATGAACAACCCATTTCAAAGTGATTTTTGAGGTGTGTTTTGATATTTCCAGCAAAAATTCAGAAAACTTTATTATCTAGAGACTCAAACCAGGCAGGAAGCTAACACATAACCAGATCTTTTAAAAGTCTCACTAAATGAAAAGTCAGGTGATTTGGATTTTCAACAATTAATTTTGTTTGGCATCACATTATTCCCCTGAATGCAAATCTGACTATGGCCCTGGAAAATGATTTATAAACACTCTGGATTGGCATGCTTCTATTGGACCTTTTGTATATTTTCTTCCCTTTTATAATGAATGATGTCATTTGTGACATTAATTTGTGTATTTTTTGCTCCATAAGACGCACCTGACCTGCCTGGACCTGCTATCCTTCCATGCAGTCCCTGCTTTCTGATCTGGCTGCAGGCTTCCCCACGGCATCATTAAGGTCCCCAATGTGCACTCTTCTTTGTAGTATTCGCTCCATAAGGCGCACACACTTTTCCCTCCACTTTTTTGGGGGGAAAAAGTGCATCTTATGGAGCAAAATATATGGTAATTCAGTCTTCTTACCTTTTTTCCCACTCATTTTCTGCTTCTAAGTACTTCTTTGGCTACTTCTTACAGAAATCTTTCTCGTTATATAAACTATCATTGTCTGGGAGTAAGATTTTCATGGAGATTCAGAAGCACATCTGCATTTTGGAGTTGTTGCTAAAACTTGTTATTGGGTAATGGGGCGTCTACAAAAGAAAATCAGATTCTTGGAAAAGATTATTAATCCATTGCTATGATTATTGGTCTTGGCTTCATGAAAAGACAAACAAAGGAGTAGAGAGCTACATACAGCTATGTAGGAGTCAGAGGGGAAAAAGTGTTAACTTGTTTATCCATATTATACTTGTTTGAAATCATGAATCTCACCAACCATGGCCCATACAAACATTGGAGAGTTTGAAATGTGTAAAGGGACTCTTGTTCTATAGATATATATGTCCATGTCCTATGTCTCCTACTAAACTGTATGCTCCAAAGCAAGGATAACTGTGTTCTCTATTCTGTCCTACATATGAAAGGATCTCAAAAAGTACTTGTTAAATAAATAGATATTGGGCCTTCTCCCTGTCAAATGTTAGAAGTTAAAGCCAAGGTACTCAAGTTCTCCTACTCCTTGTTTTCACAATTAAATTATTTCTCGTAATATGTATTAGAATTACATTGAGAGCTTTAAAAAACATTGGTGCCTGGATCTCATCCCCAGAGATTCTGATTTAATTGATCAGAGATTCTGATATAGTTTGGGCTAAAAGTTATTCTTTTGTGTGTTGCCACATGCGTCTAATGTTCAGCCAAAGTTGAGAATAACTATAGAAGAGCATCAATGGCAAATAGTTCCAGAATAAATGAACAATATAATTCAATACGATAAACACTTATGAGCCAAAATCCTGTGGAGAATACAAAGGTAAGCAAAGTCTCAAGAAACTTACACTTTGGGACATGTATTGGTATTATCACCATCATCAATACAAAGAATGTATTAAGTGTTTATTATCAATGTATTAGATCTTCAGTTAATGAGATACAGAAAGTTGGTCATTTTTCATCTTTTAGTGACTACTTTAAGGCATTGGTTATTGTCTCCCCTATTGTAAAACATACAAAGGTTTTTTGTTTGTTTGTTTGTTTTATTTTAAATGACAGTGGAAAAAAACAAAGTATTCACTGCAACCAAAGTACTCCCACACCAGTAAATTTATGTAAAAAAGTCAGAAAGGCACATCTCAGACCCAAAATGTCAAGCTTGTAAAAATAGTATTCTTGGGAATTATATTTGATCATTTGTTAAATATGGGGATATAAAATGTAGAAATCCATGTGTAATGCTTCAAATCCCTAATCTGGTTTAAAAGGTCAGCAGAAGTCTAAAAGGACTTGACATTTTACCTTTAAAAGTCTGACTTTTGGACTTAAGACTTATCAACATTTCAGCTTGAATGATCTGAAGGATAAATACAAAGCTGGCTTCAATTGAACTATTTAGAAAGCAGGGGATCTTCTAATTTGTAAGATAGCATTCAAAGAGCTTTTCCCATTAAGAACTCAATCGACTGAAAAATGATTTCCTTGGGTATTCCACAATCTTTCAATGCTTGTGTAAATTTTACGCAGGAGGTGGGTGGTGTGTGAGGCTCAAGATATAAAACACCATGGTACAAAGGAAGAAAAACACCTTATGAGCCACAGAAAATTGGTGAACCTGTAAGCAATAAGCATTGCCTCTATTTACCAGTTACTCCCTCAAGTGAAACACAATTCACATACCAGATATTCATTACAATTTAACTTCTTGAAGTAAATTTAAAGGCTTTTTTAAATGATCATGGGGAAGCCAGGATGGCTCGGTGGGTTGAGCGCTCACTTTGCAGTGCCAGGGACCGTGGATCGAATCCCGGCCCCGGCCCGTGCGGAATCATATGCTGAATTGGGAGCTCCCCCAGTTCAATTCTCTCTCTGTCTCTGTATCTCTCTCTGTCTCTGTCAAAAATAAATTTATATATATATATATATATTTTAAAAAATTAAAAAAAATACTTCTTAAAATGATCATTACCATCAATTAATATTTATTGAGCACCCACTGGGTACCTATTATAGAAGGGTGGGTAGGCTATTATACAATAAATGTCTTACTGTAAATTATACTATATGTACTGTTACTGTATATTCATAGGACCAAGTAACGGTCTCTCTTTTTTGTATTGTTTATACTAAAATGTTACTCATGTGAAAGCAACAAATTCTTTACATTTTAGTTTTAGAAATATTTTTATGTGTTGTTTGTGTGTGGGGGGGGTATGTGTGTAAAGCATAAAATAAAATTGAAGTTAAGGTTTATTGGAACAATGTTAGTGTTGTCATATCATTTAAAAATAAAATCTAATTTTTACCTTATTGATAAATTTAGCAGTATTCTTTTAACAAATGAAAATGAACAAAATATAATGATAACGTCAGATGTTCAGAAAATTGACTTTTTATTACATAAAAGTGAAGTTCTGTAGAGTTTGAAGTTCTGTTACCTACAAAGGCCACTTTATTTTTTAGGCCAGCAAGATGCATTTAATCAACTAGGACAATGCCCTAAATATATTAAAAAGGTAATTATAATGATGATGACAAAAGTGAGAATTCAGAATTATTTATAGGTTTTATTTTTTAAATTTACTTATTTATTTATTTATTTTTATTAAATTAGTTTTTAATTATAGTTGCCATACAATATTATATTAGTTTCAGGTATACAACATAGTTATTAGACATTTAAATATTTTATCAAGTGATCACCCCAATAAGTCTATTACCCTTCTGATACCATACATAGTTATTACAATATTATTGACTATGTTTCTAATGATGTACTTTAAATCTCTGTATTTTGACAACTAGCAATGTGTACTTCTTAATCCCTTCACCTAAATTGAGGCTTTCATTAGAGTAGTTCCAAGGATTATTCAAATATAGCTCAGACTTTTAGACATATTTTTGTCTTAGAGATACTCCTAGGCTGGATGTCAAAACTAAGAAAACATTTTTTTCTTTTTAGTATCATGTCCCTATTGGAAGGAGAATCTGAGGTAGTCAGGTTCCTAGGTATCTTGCTTAGTTCTCACGTAAACTAGTAGGGCCTTCATATTTTTATAACAATGTTTTTTAATAATAATTTATTAAAAATATACTATATACATGTCCCCATGTACTTACTCTATGATATTATAATGCAAAGCTAACTCAAATACTTATTCTACCTATGATGTGATTTTCTAAGTTACCAGGCTTTATCACTTCCATGCTAATTTTGTATTTTCAAACTCCATTAATCTGGAAACCCTTTGTAGTATTAAAAAACAAACAAACAAACAAACAAACACGTGTAGACATCTATAATCTTCCAGGTGTGGAAACTATCAAGTATTAATTTGTAGAAAAGACAAATTACAGAAGCATGAGCTGGTCATGTGAGGCTTTCCTAAATTTTTATGCGTAAATCCTACATTTTCAGCTGTATAATACCATAGGGGTAAGAGTAAAGCTGGAGTATTGCACTTTCTCTAGACTATGGTGAGACATCCATGATTTTTTCCAAGACCCCATTCAGTGGAAATTTGAGTTAGGCATCTAAGAATCAGGATACCAGGGTAGCTCAACAAGCTGAGCAATTATCTTGCAACTTCAAAGTCTGGGGATCGAATCTCAGCCCCTGCCTGTGCAAACCCATATGCTGAACTGTGGCACAGCTGGTAGCCATGGGGATGGCAGTGAAGGTTCTTGCCTCCCATTTGGGAGGCCCACAGTTCAGTTCTCTCCCCACGTGGCCCCACATCCACCTGTGTGGAATGAAACTATGTTGCAACTAATGGAGTACAACTATGGAGACTGCTCTGGGCCCTATCCTCTCTCTAACCTTCTTTCAAACTAAAATAAATCTTAAAAAAAAAAATGAAGAAAATGCAGAGGCTGATGTCCTGTGGGGGGAGCATTACTATTTTAGATTTTTGTAGAGGAACTCATAAACATGTGTAAATGGAGATTAAAGTTTAGATGCTGGAATAGGAGAAAGAGTAACTGATTTATAGAGATGCTCTGTTCTTATTTCATTACATGCTTTGAATGAAAGGGAAGTGCAGGTTGGCAAATAAATCTCTAAGGAATGAATTGGACCACAGTATATCAGATTCTATTTTTAAAAATAATTATGAAAAAATTTGTCAACTAGGGTAACAGAAAGTTATTTTAAACGAGCAATATCACAGGATCAATGTCTCTCACTTTGAAAAAAATCAGTTTTCCTTTCACGTAGACACTTATTTTAGATAAATGCTTCAGCTTCACTTTAGTATTAATTTCTCAGTCAGAACTATTATGCTGTGACAACCTTCTATTCCATTGTCATTATGTCAGGTTATTAAAAAGAATAATAGGTAAATATATTTGCCTTCAAAATGCCAAGAAATAAAGGGCTTTCTTATTCTTATTTATTTATACTTTTTAATTTCAGAGAACGGTTCTAGTGATAATTACTAGATTTTTATACTGGTAAAAAACTGAACATATATATTAATATAGTTTGTGCTTATGAATTATTTTTTCTGAAATATAGAAATTTATTAAACGTCAAGATTCCTATATTTATTAAAGTCTGAAAACAACCCATTATCTCTTTGAGTAGTCTGCTCCATTATATCTTAAGTAATGTAAAGATGTTACATGCTCGTCTTACAATCATACAGAAAGAGTAAATTTTTGTTATCTTTGGACTATAGCTTCTACAAAATATAGATTTTCCATTCTGCTCCTAACAGTTTCAACAAAGAACAATATCAAGACAGTATAACACAACCCTCAAGGTACTGTTTAGTGTGTTTCTGAAAGCTGTTAAAATCAACTAAATAATTGAGAGATATGACAACTGTTTTGATCCACAAATACTTTGGGAGGTAGTTTTCTGTTATGTAGTTGAGAAAAATGAGCGAGAGTAGCACTGACTTATGCTGCCAAAAATCTAATCATCTTTTGAAATAACGTAAAACAATAAAAAAATTCATACTCAATAGATTTGCAAAAATTTGTAAGTTTAGCAATAATAAATGGGTAAAGATTTGAGAAAATATCAACTCAGATGTATCATTGTTTGGAATTTAAATTTGAAAAAAAAATTTAGAGTAATATAATTGAATGTATATATGCTCTTGAATATTCTGTAAGAGTTAAATTAACTAGACTTATACATTTAAACATTAATAAATTTAAAAATAACACGTATAAAAACAGCTTGCCATGCAAAATGTTACTATATGTTATTTGTGGACACATATTTTTAAGAATAGCTTGGAATAATGCATGTCTGGAATAAAACATCTTAACTTTGGAATAATGGTTAGTTCTCAGGAAGTGACAGATAGCGTGATTGGTGTAGATAAAGGAAATTCAGTCATTTTATTTTTTGTTTCTTAAAGAAAATAATTTTCAAGGAAAATAGATAAAGTATTAATATTTGTAATTCTTTGTTTTGGTACATGGATATTTGTTAAATCAGTCTGCTTTTCCCTTTGTTTTAAATATTTTTTATACTGAAAGGTACCTTTTTAGTGAAATATATGAGTTGCATCTTTTTCTATACACCCACCACCAGCATGTTCTCTATGTTAAGTACTTTCATCTGTTCATTCTTTCATTAAACATATGTGGAACAACTGCACTTCTCCAGCTTACTATTCTTTAGCATGCTTCTATGCCCAAGAGCAGTAGCTTCACTTAGTTAAGAAATGCATCATACTTCTACAAAAATATTTTTCTTTTTAATTGTTAAATTTGTTGGGGTGACATTGTTTGGTAACAATTACAATGTTTCCAGGTGTACAACTCTACATTACATCGTGTATGTATTGGATTATGTGCTTGCCTCCCTGAGTCAGTTCTCTTTCTATCATCATATATTTGATGCTCCCTCCCTACTCTGATACCCACCCCCACTGTCCCACCCACATTCCCCTTTACCCTCAGGTAACCACTAAACTACTGCATGTGTCCATGAGTTTTTGTTTCTTTGTTACTTTCAGTTTTATATTCCACCTATAAGTGAGGTCATATGTTTTTTAATTCTTTCAGTCTGACATATTTCGCTTAATAGAATGGTTTCAAGATCCATCTGTGTTGCCTCAAATGACTGTACAAAAAGTATTTTTCTTATCTTTGTTTACTTTTTCTAATTGAATTTCTTGAACCAGAGCTTTGCTAATGACTAGAAGTTACACTAATACAAAGTTTGTGTGTATACATTTAGGATATTGCAGCTTCAGAACTCTGAATCAGTGGTTCCTAGGCTTCTCTCTGGTGTTCAAGTTTCAGAGAACATGAACTATTTAAAACAGGATGGTTAACATATGTTTTGCTTTAACAATGTTACCAGATACTAACACTGTCATTTCCTAGAAGAAATGACATTTTGATATAAAATTATACCAATGTATTTCTTTAAACTAAATGTAGCTTTTTGATAAATTTGCTACATTGTCCTTATTTTTACATTTTACTTAGAGCCACTGTAAGTTTTATCACAGACCAGCCTTTGAAAACTGCTTCCCTAAATGATCCCCAGGCTGCTTACCTTGTGCAACTATATGAAATGTATAAAAAAGTGGGAAAGGGACACATTTCCTAAAAGCTGATAGCTGGCTTGACAGAGACTTTCTCTCCTAACCACTGGTAAAAGTTGCTGTAATGCATGTATGTATGCTTATCAGTGAAAGAAGATGAATTTAGGTGAATAATTATTTTAAAAGACTGTATGCTTCACTCCAAAAATTTTTTAAAGATTTATTTTATTGTTTCTGACAGAGGCAGAGAGAGACAAAGAGAAGGGGGAGGGCCAGAGCAGTCTCCATGTACATAATCAGTTGTCTTTTTTTAACATGATTTCATTCCACACAGGTGGGCCGAGGGTGGGGGTGTGCGTACAGGGTGGGAACTGGACTGGGGGCCTCCCAAATGGGAGGCATGCCCCCTGGGGCCAAGGGCTGAACCAGAGGGTCAGAAACAAACTGGGGGCTTCCTACATGGGAACCACACCCCAGTTCAGCATATGGGTCTGCACAAGCTGGAGCCGGGATTCAATCCTGGTCCTCAGAGCTGCAAGGCAAGCATTTAACCTGCTGAGCCATCCCAGCTTCCCTGGCTTCACTCAAAATATAACATCGATGCTGATAATAACACTTCGCTTGTTTTTGAGACAGCTATATATTACTTTTGTTTAATGCACAATGTTGAAAATAATGCCAAAGAGAAAAGGAAAAGAACAAGTAGAATCCTCATTAAGTATGAGGCTCCATGTGCCCTAGTACCTGCACTGAGCTGTCTTTCTGTCCCTACTTGTTTGCTATTGTACAGGTGATAAAAACACCCATGGAAAGTTACAGGATGTTTATAACTAAGATTCAGAGCAACAATGCCCACAGACTCCTGTTTATTCTCAAGCTCATGGAGTTTGGGGTTCATTTAGAAATCTAATGGAAAGCTGTGGAATTTCAGAGGCATAATATTCATGATTCTAAATGCAAATGATACAAACAATGTTAAAAGCAGAAGAGAAAAGCATTCCAAAGATCTTCATCAAAAAAGTGACAGAAATGTAATATGCAAGATTTGTTCTCGAAATATCTTTGTAAAGGCTCTTGCATTAAAACAGTCATTCACGTCTTTATATTCTGTTTATTCTACATGTGGTAGGTCGGGATGCTGTAAGGCACTTTGTCCAGATGCATTTCATTTTAAAACACTTACTTTCAAGAACTTTTTGAAGTTGGGCTGGTACTAGTTTACTTATTGACTTATGTTTAGATTAGAGGAACAAATGATCAAGCTGAAACTCATTTTGAAACAAAATTCCTTTCCCTCCACAATATAGTACATAAACCGAGCTGCAGCCTTTGCATTTTTTGCCATCTGGCCCACAGTGTGGGATGATGTTAGTAGAATGTCAGGAAAATTTGCTACCCTCTCCTTTAAAAAAAAATAGAAAAAGAAAAAAATAATCCTAATCTATAGTATGAAGAGTATTAAATGAAACATCTGTCTCGCTGAATGAGTAGATGAACTTTGCAGTCTGAAAGCTGCTGGAGTTTGTCAAGTATATGTTTACATTGCTGACTGCTGTAAATTTTCAAGATGGTGACATGAAATTGACTTACTAAAATATCTTATTCAAATCATCTAAAACATATGTTTTATTTTATTTTATTTTTTTGTCTTTTTTCTCCTTTAAACGTCCTTATTCTCGATGAAAGGCCTTGCCGATTGAGATGGTGAGAGGTTGCTAAATTCCTAGTCAAGCTGCAGCTCCTGAGTAGTTAAAGAAAAATCACATAACAGAATCTTCCATAAACTAGCACTAACCTCACAGTAATGTAGAACTGAATCTTAAATGCTAAAACATACAATAAAAAAAGTCACAGGATTTAGGCAAATACTATGAAAAAAGAGCCAAAATGATACATCAAATATTTTGAAGGCATGGTACTTTAAACAAAGTCTTCTTGATGGATGATCTTAAACTCTACTAAATTCAGTCCTTGTCAGTGAACAAAGATCAAAGGGAGAATGTTTCTCAAAATCTTCCTAAGATATTATCACTGGATGAAATAATGTGTAGCCCAAATTAGGAAACTGAGCTTCATTGAAAAGAAATCTTATTCTAAGTTTCAAGTTTCTTTCTTTTCTTACTATAAATATACCTGTTTTCTCTATTAATTCTAATTGGGAGTCTATAGGAAGGGAGTTTAATCTAGACATATGGGTCAGAGAAGGCCTCTTGAAATAAGTAACTTCTAAACAAGGATCCAAGAGACAAATGAGTTAATCAGTAAGGTAACGAAATAGGACAGCAATAATCACAGGTGAAGGTTTAATTCAAAGGAACAAAATCTAGAAAGAACATGAATCACTGTGAGACCAGCAAGAAGTTCAGAACAACTTTAACACTTAGTGTAAGTGGAGGAATTGTAAAGCTTAAGTTTAGAAAACCATCCAGAGTTTTGTTTTCATCCTGAGAAAAATTAAAAGTCTTTGAAAAGTTAATATGGAGGATGACATGATCAGGTTTTGACTTTTGAAAATGCCCTTTTGGTAAGCTGACCAGATGTATCATTTTGAACAGGACAGAAAACAATGGTACTGTCCCATTTCAAATGGTATGTAGGGCCAGCTTACTGACACCTTAAATTTAGCCCAGTGAGACTAGGCTGACCGTATGTACCATTCAAAATGGGACAGTACCATTGTTTTCTGTCCTGTTTAAAATGGTACATCTGGTCAGCCTACCTTTTGGGGAAGTTGGGATTGCTCAGTGGGTTGAACACTCACTTTTCAGCCCCAAGGGACTGAGGATTGAATCCAAGCCCCAGCCCATGGGGACCCATATGCTGAACTGGGGCGTGCTTCCCATGCAGGAGGCCCCCAGCCCAGTTCCTACCCTGCACGGCCCCTGCCCACCTGTGTGGAATGAAACCATGTAAAAAACTGAGGACATGCAACTATGGAGACTGCTCTCGGCCCTCCTCCTTCTCTCCATCTCTTTCTGTCTCCAATCAAAAACAATAAAATAAATCTTAGGAGGAAAAAAAACAAAATGCCATTTTTGACTTTGAAAATGTTCTTCCCTGGGGGAGAATGTATTAGGAAATAAGCAGCATAACCTGAAAATGTTGAGAACATCCAGGATACTTTTACAATAATTAAAATGGAAAAGAACGTGGACAAAAATTTGGAAGTGGTGTGGGTGGAGGAAGAGAGGACAGATTTGACCTGCCTAAAGGGGCTACAACTGTAGGAATGATTGAATTGGTACATGAGAAAAGGGGAGGTAACAAAGATTATGACACACTCTTGTCTTGTTGCTACACCCATGTTATTGCTATTTATTCTCCCTTTAGTATTGAATGTTCTCTTGAAATTTCTGAGAGACACATCAGAACCAAGATTTTAATACACTGCAGTGAAAGTCAAGATGGTGGTCAAACTGACTTGGACAAAAAGGCCTAATAAACATTAGTGACCCTAAGTGACCTTCGTACATCTACTGCCCTATAGGTGTAGTTCAAATGTCCAGGATTCTGCCATCAAGAGTTTACCATCCTCTCAATTTCATGTCTATAATTTTAAGCATGCACTTTTATTGTTTATTTATATTTAATTTGGTTGTTGTGGCATGCCCACATTTTCCACAAAACTGAGAAGCCATTGAAAGCAGAGACGCTGTCTTTATATTGCTTGTCTCTAGTAAGCTCCTAGCACACAGACCTGCACATGATAGGTACTCAACACATTTGCTGAATTGAATTTTTTACATCTCCTCACACCACATGTTTCTACAGCTGCTTTCAGAAGCAGCTGGCTCTTTGCCTTGTTTTCTCATTTTTGAGACTAATGAGCAGAGAACTAAAACTCAGGACTGTGACAGATGTGATATTGCCTAAGACAATGGCAGGAGCAGAATAAATTGTGAATAAATTAAGGGATTTCATCCACTCATTTAAGTTTCATTCCTTATAATTTAGAAAAGTAATGCTACTAACAAAGATGAACCTAAGTGAAGCAATAAAATATATGAGGTACAAATTATTTGCCTTTGATTGAACATAGTAGATATTTATATCTTTTCTTTTTTGAGATTCATATTTGATATTTATGTTTCTTCTGTTTCAAAAAAAAAAGAAAGAAAAAGGAAGAGTCAACTACTATTTCAAACAATGGCTTAATCTCTTCAGATGTGTACACATGCATCAAAACCTTGTATTCCCTCAACAGAGACAATCTCAGGAGACAGAGTAGCCAATCAAACTGCTTATTCTTAAAATAACCTGTTGCAGCTGTAATTTTTTTTTAATGTGTTTCTTCACTTAACCAGTAACTTGTAGAGCCAGAAAATACTTTGAAAGTGGCCAAAAGTTTCTATGCAGTGTTGCTGGGAGTGTTCCATGATGTCCTAGGTGTTCAAAAGGGTTGGCTTAAGGCCCATCAGGGTAAGGATGAACTGCAAGTGACAGGGAAGACTTTGGGGCTCCCACCAAACTTCCATCAGAGCACTAAGCTCACATCTCATGTTTTTTGTTTTGTTGTTGTTTGTTTATTTGTTGTTGTTCCCTCAAAATGAAATGTGGGGGCTTAGCAAAACCCAGACCTAAACAGAAGTCAATACTCTTGTTTATAGATGAGGTACTAAAATCCAGAAAAGATACATGTCTAGGCATTACAGTAACAGTTTTTAGCACAAAGACCTGAATTTTAATCCCAGCACTACTATTTGCCAGGCAAGTAATCTTGGAAAAGTTACATAACTCCTGTAAAATGGGTTTCTGAAAGAATATGACAAAGAAATTTTAAGAATGCAATTATCACAATAATGCATATGGCAAACGTTCAGGAAATAGAGATATTGGTAGTAGTGGTAGTAATAGCAGCAGAACATTAGCTAGAATACAGATCTTCCTATTCTGTACTCAGTGTTTTTTCCCTATATGCCACAGCAAACAAACAAAATCCTCTGCATTATTGCTTAATCAACGGAAAAATAAAGCTAAGAAGTTTATTTCAAAGAAAGTGATGGTTTTCATTTTCTTCTCAGGGTATATTTGGACTTATAAATAGGAAACTAAGAAGTGTGCACGTAGGAATATAAAATACACAATATTGTAAGGAACAAATGTTCTGAAGTAATGTGCAGTGACTTAGGTAACAGATATAAATGAATTACTCAGAAAATAACTATTAGTTTATATCACAGAGTAAAACAATGTTATTTTGTCTTCTAACAAGAACTTATATTTTGGTATCTAAGAAAATACTTTTTACAACACTGAACTAATAAAGTCTTAAAAATAAGTAAGAAAATCCAGAGGGCTTTTATTTCTCTTTACCTTGCTTTTTAAAGAAACTCCACACAATTAGTTCATCTCTACTCATTCTTACCACAAAATTACAACTTTACTTAATATTTGGTGAATATTAATCAAGATTTATGGGAGAATTTGGATTTGGGAGGAGTAACTTTGGAAGACTTTAAAAACCCAAAGTTTATGCTCAATTCTATTCTTGATCATATGACTTCTGTTCACTCTATCAGTAAAAATTGATTAATTTTGTCATATAAGCATAAACTTGTTTCACAATCTGAGACAGAAATATATATCATACTCCATCTTTTCAAGGTTTAGCAATGTGTTTGGATATCATATTTAAAAAGTAGTTCAGTAGTTTAGAGAAACTACTTTGATATTTGAATGAAATATATGTAATTTTTAATCTATCTATGAACAGGAAAAAATTCATTGAGTTCTGTATAGTTATAAATAAAATTAGTAAAAGTACATTTTAATTATATAATTAAATTTTAATTGATATAATTAACTTATTTTTACACACAATTTGAAAATTCTTTTATGAGAAACCAAAAATATTTTTAAAGAGTATTGTTTTTAAAGACACCTAAAGAGGGCAACACTTAGTATATAAAATGTATTATTCCTAGTAGAAGTTTAAGGTGAAAAGTAAAGATAAATGGTTCTACATTTTTTTTTTACAAGATAATTTGCTTTCTGATATTTTGTCTCTTCTATAAATGATTGAAGTTGCCAAATTAAACTAGGGCCTCTTTCAATATTCAAGTGTAGACTTGTAGGCCCTGTTTTCCCAACTTAATCACTTTATCTACATAATGGGGTATTATCAATTTTAATAATTTAAATTATACCAATAAAAAGTGCTTTTAAAAGCTTGGTCCATTTGAACTATGATAAACATACACAGTGAAATTTTGTCTTCAGTGGCAAATTTCAGGGAAAACAAATTATTTTTGCAGAAAAATCACTTTATACAATATTAAGCCATTTAGCAAATATTTATCCATGACCAAATATGTGACTAAACATTATTCCAGTCACTGTGGATATGGAAGTGGACAAAATAGACAAAGATTCTGCCTCCAGCATCAAACATTCTAGTGACAATAAGGAAAAATGAATAATAAAAGAGCAACCAGTGATAAGTACTCTGAAGAAAAATAAATCAGAGTGAAAAGATATAGAGCTGGCAAATTCTCAACTCGACTCCAAAATTAATTCCAGATGAATTAATCACTTAACTTTTACGGGTAGAAAACTATAAAAGAAAACCTATAAAATGCAGGTGAAAATCATTTTTTGATCTTTGAGTGCAAAATGTCTTTGCAAGTGTAAAAGCAAATATAATAAAAAGCCCACAAATAAAAAGAGGTCAACCAATTAAACTATACAAACACTAACACTTCTATCCAATAAACAAATTAATAAAACTAAAAAGCATATGGAAAAATGAGAAATATTTACCACCATTATGAAAATTAGGAGTATTAAAGTATAGAAAACACAAATCAATAAGAAAAATCTTCTATATAACATATAAATAAATATATGACAAAAACTAATTTTATTAGTAATCAAGACATACAAGTTTAAAAAAACTTCAAATATATAATTAAAAAAAACCAGAACAGAATATTGTAAAGTACTGGCAAGGCTGCAATGAGCTGTGTACTTTTATATATGGTAGGGGTATTAGTTAGTGTCTCTGAAAAATAAAAGTATCTGTTGGGAACCAGAACAAACTCCTCTCTTTGACCCAGCCATCTACTTATATAATTCTGGTGATGTAAATAAATTTTTAAAAAATCACCACGAAAATAAAAAAAGAAAATACAACAAAATTTAAAAGTATTCTCTTCTGGATTATACAATTCTTAGGCATCTTATATCTTCTTTATGCATTTTTGTATTTTTTACAGAAAACATTTACCAGGAAGAACACAAAGTAAGAAAGAAAAAAAAAAAAAGAAAAGAAGAAGAAGAAGTAGAAGGAAGAGTAACAGAAGAAGAATTTTCTTGATTGGTCTTTGCATCTACATTGAAACCTTATTTATTTTTTTTCTCAAATCTGAGATGTGCTTATTATAGAAGAATTAATAAAATTTCTAAGTAAAAGTAAGACTCAGCCAAGAACCGGACTTTGAAAAGTAATTAACTGTACAAAGATCACAGCACATCCCCTGAGCTAATTTTGTGGATTACTCCTGAGAGTATAGTTATACACCACGGAAGAGTTCTTCTGAAGAACGGTAATGAAGGAAATCTCTTTTTAGGCCTTTAGTTCTGTTTTTCTCATTGTTTAAACTTTGAAAGTCTCTGAAAAGATACTCAAACAACCTTTCTTGTGCTCAGATTGTAGAGAGCTAGAAAAATCAGGCATTTGTTAGTGTGTATGTGGTAGTAGTTGTTGTTATTGATAGTGATATGAAGATTTATTATTGTGACTGAAAAAATAATCCTGCCTGAATTCCTATATTTTCCTCAGGATACAGTTAGTACACTTTGGATATTTTTAGGGTCAGTGAGTGTTCTGGATTTCCTGACTGACATTTAATTTAAGCAGGTCTTTCACATTTATGACTCAACTTTACTAATTTTCACATGGTTGGCAGCAATTCTTTTAATATTCTTCTCAAGCATATATATTTTTCAAGGCAAAAGTTTTGTCTGTTTTTTTATTGACTAATGTATCATTCTCAGTGCCTAAATGAATGAAAAATTTTAATATAAATATTAAAATGGGAGATCAATCAATTATTCATACTATCAGTAAAGAACTTCAGACTTCAATAAGAATAAATTGCACCATGTAAAATTATATTTTTTAGAAAATAAATAAAAACTAAAATGCTTACGTATAACTTTATAAACATATGTGACTTTTCAAATATAACATTCTTAGTTATTTCTTAACAATAACATAATAAAAGAACATATTTTTTACAATTAGATATTTTGAAAAACAATCTGTACAATGTGAGGAACATCAGAATAGAATATTAAGTTGTTAAGAAAAAGTATTTAATTTTTTAAATCCCTCAGCCATTCATTGTTCCCTTCAGATTACTAGAATTAGGTAACACTTCTAATAGTTACTCTCTACGAACTTAAAGCTTCATTTAGCAACTTCCACACATAATATTAGATGCTAAATATTCCACTAAGGACATACTTTTCTTTGCAGGCTCCAATCAAGTTGCCCGTGCTTTAATAGTTTCTCTAAAAGACACATTACGAGAAATCTCTTCCTGTAATGTTTACATAGGTATCACAGGGTGATGTGCTTGATACAAATTGTTTCAGTTGGAAAGAGCTCTGCCAAAGAAAACAGACAGGCAGCTGTTTGCATAGTGCGTAAAAAAAATTTTTTTTTTGTTAAATATGGCTGCACCTGTGTAAACACAAACTTTACTTCTAAGTAGTATCCCTACAGCTGCAAAGACTTTCTCATGTAACCAGAGTAGCTATTTTTTATTGTACCATATAATGTGTGTAATAGGCTTTAGTCCTTTCTTAGTCTCAAAAATAATATAAGAAGTTTTATTTATTTTAATATAGACATTTTGCATTTTTTTTCAAAACATTAATAGGAGGTTGACTTTATTTCCTACTTATGATTCATACTGACTTATTCCGAAAGTTAAAATTAATCAGGGAACAGTGGTCCAGTCATGCAATGTACTTGTACATTAACATTAGAAAGAGCAGCTTTCTTCATTCATGTATTTACTAATTTATTCCTCATTCACTTGTACTTTTTAAAATTTCCCCAAAGTATAGCCAAGAATTATAGTAATATTACAAATTACTTGTTAATAAAGACTTTATTGTACTTTCAAAAAATGTCTACTATTATTGATGGCGGTAACTTTAAATACATAACAGAATTGTAATCCTGAAACGCCTTAACAGAAGAGAAGATATGCCTTTCCCTACAGCACTGCTGAAGAATTCCCCAGAGCTTCCCCAAATTTTACTCATATGCAATGAGTTGTGAATCAATGCTAAATGACATTAAAATTTTAGCAAAAAACTAATTTTTAAGCTCACTCTATTTACATATTAAAATCAGTTTAAGTATCATCACCTTCTAATGTGTAAGTAATTTCATCTTTTATATACTTAAAAAAACAAAACAACAAACAAAAATAACACTAAAATTTAAGCTCCTGGATCTTTGTTCAGGAAAATCAAGAAAAGGCCATTTTTTAAACATATTACAATAAACCATGAACTTTTTTTTTTAAGATTTATTTATAGTTTTTGACAGAGAGAGAGAGAGAGAGACAGAGAGAGAGAGAGAGATACAAAGATAGAGATAGAGAGAAGAGGGAGGGCCCAGAACAGTCTCCATAGTTGCACATCATTGGTTTTTCCACACAGTTTGATTCCACAGGTGGGTGTGAGGCTGCACAGGGCAGGAACTGGGCCCGGGTCTCGCCCCGGTGAGAACTGAACTGGGGGCACTCCCCAGTTCAGCACATGGGTCCACACGGGCCGGGCCGGGATTCGAGCCTTGGTTCCCGGGGCTGCAAAGTGAGCACCTAACCCACTGAGCCATCCCAGCTTCCCCTGAACTTTTTTTTTTTTTTTTTTTTTTTTTTTTTTTTTTTT
>PVKE010018143.1:0-29903 GCA_004027555.1 Craseonycteris thonglongyai
AGAGGCATCAGTATGCAAAGGCTTAAAATGGATGAGAGCTCTTCAACTGACTGAAGACAGAGGCTAGAATTTGGAGAGATGAGTGCAGAAGCTCTAGATGCCAAACCTTGAAGGGCTTGTCCTCCACACTAAGGACTTCCACTGAGTTTCCAGAAGGAAGGTTTTCAGTATTGAAGTGCGGGGTCAGTTGCATTTTAAGTAGTATGTAGAGACTGGAATGCTGGAAGAAAGATGGAGGAAGGGGTTAGGGGGCCGTGGTAGAAGCTGGGGTGTATCATCGCCCTGTTCTCCTGTGAGGGAGGGGTGGGGGGGTTCCTCTTTCTGTTTTAGTGTATAAATCAGAGTTTCCCTTCTAAGAAGAAGTTCCACTGTTTTCTTTAGTGAGATTGGTTTATGTTTGCTTGTCTGTTTGCTTTTTGAATGGGCACCTAAACCCAACACTGGGCAGGGCACCTCAGGGGAAAGGAAAAAGTGGTTCCAGCAGGTATAGAACACAGTTCCTGGCCTATGAGCTGCAGAGCAAGAAGAACCCCCAAAGAGGTGAGCTCTCTGAGGGCTGGGTCCCAGAATGGAGCCTGGAAGGCTAAGAAGGATTTAGAGCTGTATTTAGATCCATAGAGACTACTGAGCAAAGCATCCACATTGGAAGAATCACAAGTGTCTGTATACTCATATGTATTAATATTTATATATTTTTATAATATGGAGAGTGAATAAAGGCTTATTCCAGAATCAAGGCTATTTGGATATGGTGTACAGAGTCATGTCTACTAAGAAAACAACTCTCTGTCATCCTGGATATAGTTTGGAATGGGCCAGGTAGCGGTGACTGAATTGCTATTTGCTTTTCTGGTTGTACGCAAGAACCTGGGTCATGTGGGGACTGGGTCGGAAGTGAGACTGGAAACTCTAATCCTGCCTTGGCTCCCATGTGGTAATTTCCAAATCACTTGAGAGGGGAAGACCTCGGAGTCACGCATTGCTGTGTTCACCCTAGAGAATGAAGCCAAATAGTATGAGCTTGGTCAATATTCTTCCCTAGCACCCTGCTCTCCCCTCTTTGTTCCTCATCCTGTCCTGTTGCTAAGCTCAGATTAAAAAAGACCCCCTGCCCACCCTGGTGTCATCAACTCGCCCCTGGCACTTTCTCCTTTCACATTGAATCCCTCTCTCCAGTTATAAGCGTGCTCAACAAACACCATCCTAAGAAAGAATATCACTTGTCCAGTTCCTTCCACCATCATTCTCTCTTCCCATCTTGCTTTCAACGAACTCTTGCAGTTTTACAGGAATCATCTGTCTCTATTTCCTCATCACGCATTCATTCATTTGGCTTCTTGCTGTCTCACTTTTCTGCACCTTCTGCGCAACTCTCATCTACCAAGGACTTCTGATTCCCCCCAATATAATAACTTATTCCTGATCTCTATAGATCTCCCCCCTTTTCCCTACCCCAGGAGATAAGATTGACCACCATTAGCTCTTAAAGTTTTCCCTCGTGGCTTCTATCACACTGAGCACTCCAAGTCCCATAATCCTCTAGGTGGCCCCTCTTCCACTTCTAGGTGGTCCGTCTTCCACTTTCTGTCCCATAGTCTCTCCTTCCTCCCAGTTTTCCCCTTGTCCGTGAGTCCTCGGCAGTCTCGCAGTGGTTTGTGCTGTTGTCTGGTGCCGATCGTCCTACGGTAAGTCTATGACTAGCTCTCCAAGCCCAGTGTCTCATTTGCAGCCACTGGCACGATGCCTCCCACAGGATGTCCCATCAGCTCCTTGAGTTGAATTTTTACTAAACTGACATCTTTTTGCTAAGGAGATGCTCCTACTGACTTCCCACTTTCTGTTGGTGACACCAGCCAACGTCCAGTCACCCTGGCTCAGAAATTCCCTAGTTTCTCTTCGAATCTTCTCCCCTGTCCCTTCAAGTATTGCTAATGCCTGTTAAGTGCACTCCCCTCTTCTCTGTGCATCCTACTGCAGCCTAAGTACAGATCTGATAACCTCTTACATAATAGTGAAGATAATAATATTTGTGATTATTAAGGCAGCCAACATTTGGGTGTTTACCACCTGTCAGCTACTCTGTACAATATACATACTCCCATTCAATCCTTACCATACTTGTACAAAGCAGTTACTATGATACTATAAAAAAGAGCTTTCGTTATAACATCTTCCCAGCTTCAACCTCCTCCTCCTCCAATCGATTTCATGCCTGTTACAAGGTTCCTCTCCTGAAACACCGTTTTAGTCTTGTCATTTGCCTACACAGAAAGCCTTGAAGCAGCCCATCTCCTCGTTCGAGGCCTCTGTGGGCCTTGTCTAGTCCCACGGTTTACAGTTTGCATGTAGGCGCCTAGCTAAACGTGTCCTTTCCCCTTCTGTGACTGTGTTCATGGTTTACCTTTTACTGAGAATCCCACCTGTTCTTTAATGTCCAATGTCCGTGCCTCTTCCTGATGGGAAGTCTTCATGCATAACAGCTCCTTCTGCATTTTGATAACACAGCATCTGTTTTTTATGAGGCCCTTATACTTACTGAAATGTGTGTGTGTGGGTGGGTGGGAGGGGGGTATTTATTTTGTTTTGTTTTTTTGCATATGACTTACCTCCCCTCCTGGACCAAGTGCTTTTCCTTTCTCATGAAAAATGAAAGACTTAATAAATCTTTTTAAAAAGATTTATTTTATTGTTTGAGTGAAAGTGAGAGGGAGAGGGAGAGGGAGAGGGAGAGAGAGAGAGAAGGGAGGAGGGCCCAGAGCAGTCTCCATGGTTGTACATCATTAGTTGTGACATGGTCTCATTCCACACAGGTGGATGTGGGCCATGCAGGGCAGGAACCAAACTAGAGGCCTTCCACATGAGAGGCTGAGCTATCCTGGGGGTTACCAGTTGCGTCACAGTTCAGCATATAGGATTGCATATAGGGGGCTGTGGGGCTGGGAATCAAACCCCAGACCTGTGATTGTGAGGCAAGTGCTCAACCACTGAGTTACCCTGGTATCCCCAACCTGCCTCCCTTCTAAGGCAGGTGAAACTAGGTCAGGAAGAGGGGTCTATGACGTTTCTCATAAAAGAAGCCAGTGGTCAAGTCAAAAATCAAACCAGGAACAGGCAACATGGCATAACAGAAGCAGCACTGAACTGGGGGTAGGAAGGTTATGTTTTGGTTCTTCTTACTTCTGACAACCACAGACATGACCCACTTCTGCTCTCTGGGCTTCACATTCCTTAGCCATCAAAAGAGCTTATGTCGGATGGTTGACGTTTAAGCTTCCTCCCTGGCCTGATTCTGTATTGTGAGTCTTGTTCCACACCCTATGGATTGCCTCCTGCTATGAATACTTTTAGTGCTGATAGTATATTTTGTTTTAGAACCTTCTAGCTGCAGTTTGGGTCGCTAGTGATCAACATGGGCTGCCAACTGGACTGTCTGGATGTCTGGCCTGTGAGGCACCCTCAGCTGGTTGAGCGCCTTGGCGGCCCTAGATTGGCACTTCTGTTTGGAGTCCCCTCCCACTGCAGTAGTCCAGGGACTTCACAGAATGACTAGTGGTGCCCGAGGCTCCCAAGTGCTCCAGCCAGTCGTCTCAACTCCTGCACTTCTGCCATCGCTTTTCCACCCAGGATGGATGTGTTTGAGCCATGTAGACTGTTGGGAGCCCATGTGGACTCACTCTGCTCAGCGGCTTTCCAGAGGCTCTGCCCACCCCCTGCCATTTCATGCCCTCCCCACCGTGAGACCTGAGCCCCCTCCTCCCAGCCCCTCTGAAGGAATGAACGGGGAGTCCGCTTCGAGGGGAATCGCTAGAGAAGTGCGGAGACAACACAACTGTGAAGACAGCAGCTAGGTCTGCTGGGAGTCCTAGGCGTCTGGTCCTAACACCCTCTTGTGAAAGGGGGACCCAGAACAGCCCCAGAGTGGAGTTTATAAGAGAGTCCACTAGTCACGCCTCAGAGAGATGACTTTGACTACTTGCCAGAGTCTATTTTTTTCCTTCATTCAGGCAATGATATGCCTTAATGTCATATTTCAACGTTTAAAAACTGAGTGGAATTCAATGGCATGAAAATAAATTAGGCTCCTGGAGAAGGAGCTGAGGAAAGGCGACGTAAAGGTAGCTGATCGCCAGCTTCTCGCTGATGGTGAGTGACAGGGCGGAAGGGTGTCAGCCCTCTCTGTGGGTAGCCCCCAAAGGTAGGGCCCAGAAGCTTCTGGGCAGGCACAGTGCCCCCGCAGGCTGCCAGGGGCTGCTCACCCCCCTGACCGGACCTGACATCCTTTCAGTGGCAGGGGATGTTTTCTCCTGGTCCTTGCTGACATGACATCCCTTCAGGCCTGGTGGAAGGCGACCTCTGGCGAGCAGAGGGCCAAGGTTTGGTTCTGGCTTCGTTATTTATTGGCATGGAAGCTCTTGGCAATTAGCCAAGCCCCAGTTTTCTTCATCTGCATGAATATCCCCACCAGAAGCATTAAATGAGATCATACGAGTGAGAAGGCCTTTGTAAACTGCTGGCACAGACGCTTGCTTAATATTGTTGAATGAATGGTGCACTGTAACTGTTGGTTATCACTATGCCACACACTTGGAGAAAAAGTGAGATGCCAATGAGAGAGAGGGCCATGGTGGAGGGAAGGAATTTTGTTTAGGAACATCCTCACGGTTGCTGTCCACATACACCGCGGTCCCGTTGGTTCTTTTGAATGGACAAAACGGCCTGCTCTTGGAGACCATTGGCTTTAACCATTTACCTCTCTGCCCTAAAGCTTTGCAGGAAGTTTGAAGTCTCCCCTCACAGGCACATCTTACCATTCTTCATCTTGCAGACTGATCACTGATCCACTCAACAAGCACCCACACACTGGGCCAGGCTTCAATCAGGACCTTGAGAATACTGTGGTGAACAAAAAGGACAAATTTCCTGTTATCATGAGGTTTCTATTTTATGATAAATCAGTGAACAAACAAAAAACAGTGATGACTTCCGCAAATGATATGTGCTTTGAAGGAAATGAGAAAGGATGTGACAGTGTGCTGGGGGACTGGGTTAGGATCACCTTTAGGTAAAATGAATGGGGACAGCGTCTGAGACCTGAATGAAATATAGAAGTGACCTGTGGCGATCGTTAGGGTAAGGGTATTCCAAGCAGAGGGAACAGTAAATGCCAAAATCCTAGGGCAGATGCATGTTTGGCGTGTTCTAGAAACAGAGAGAACTCCACGTGAGTTGGAATGGAGTGTGGAGGCAACTAAACAAAGTGACAGGAGTTAAAGGCAGTGACTTAGAAGTCAGTAAGGATGCAAGAGTTTCTGCAGGAAGAAGAGGTTGCAAAGAAGGGTATGATCTATCTGGTTTACATTTTTAAAAGACATGTTTGGCTGTTTTGTGGAAACTAGCCTGTAAGAAATGAGGTAAGACTGGTAGCTATTGCAGTAGTCCAGATGAGATATACCGTTGACTCTGCACTAGCTAGAACAGGGTGTGAAGCATATTTGGAACTCAGTAAATTTGAGAGCATATCCAGGCAGAAATGATCCTCAGAGAACCTGTAACTGATGGGCATAGAGTAAGTGCTTATCAAAGGAACCAATGAGCAGAATCGAGCTTTCTTGTGGCCACTCCAGGATCTGAGTTCATCTCAATATTTTGGAGCTTCCAAGAATACCTTTTACTTTTTTAGCTAGCAGTATTTCATAGGGGCAGTGCCTTCCATGAGTTTATTGTCGTCTATGTGGAACTGCATTTTTGTTTGAAACAGACACGAGAAATCCACTCTGCCACCTCCGTGATGCTCTCCATCAGTGTTCATGATTCCCCAAACCCTTCGCTAACATTTAGATACTGATCTTATGTTCTTTTCTACATACTCCTCCATGGTGGGACCAGACCTGCTTCATCACTCCATCTCCAGAGCTTCTCACAGCCTGGACTGTTGAATCAACACATAGTTATTGCATTGACTAGACTGAGGAACACTCTGGTGCCTTGGTTGAATTCCAGGGCCTTCCTTACCTCTTCCTGGACAGCCCACAACTCTCACTGGCCTCGTTTGTCTCACAGTCACAGGATGTTCCTAAAACTAAATTTGTGTCTAAATTCAGTGGTTTTGTGTTGATTCCTTCAGCTTCCATTTCTGTGGGCCTGGAGATCCCTGAATCAGGTGGAACTTTGTAGGTCCTGTGGGATGAAGAAGGTGCCTGATGTGGTTTAGTCCTTGCTAGGCCTCTTTGTTCCTCTTTCACCATCATCTTCTGTTTTTAGTTGGTCTCCAACATGTATTGAGTCTCCTTTTGAAAGAGCTCTTCACTCCGCACCTTCCGCAGCCAGGCCTGCTCTCCTTGCCTCTGTTCAGGTTCTGATCCCACCTCACTCAAAGGCCTTGTGAGTCTCCGAGTGAGTCCTCCTGCCTCCAGTCCTGCCCTGCTTTTGTTAATGTATCCGATTTCCATGTTGCCAGCGCTCTAGGTCTGCTCTCCAAAGGAAAAACACTGGTCTTGTGACTTCTGTGATGAAAAAACTTTCAGTGTTTCTGTATTGCCTCCAAGATAATGCCCTAGTTTCTTAGGTGAACAAGTCCTTGTATGAGCTATTCTTCACGTATCTTTGCAGCTTCTCTTCAGTGTCCTGCCCTTCAGCCACACTGCTTACCCTTCTTCAAACAGACCCTGCTCTTTCAGTCTGCATGCTCTTTAGCACCAACTTCCTGCCCCCTTTGTGTGAGCTGCACTGGCTTTCACCCAGTTAACTCTTGTTCCTTCTTCAAATCCTGGTCGCCGGGTTCATGAAGCTGGCCCTGATGGTCCATGCAGCAGTAGACTTTGCTTCCTCTGTGCTGCTTTTTTAAATATTTTTTTATTTTTCAATTGCATTTGGCACATGATACTAGTTTCAGGTGTACAACAATAGTGAAGAGATGTTTATATAACTTGCGAAGTCATCATTCCAATAAATCTGGTACCCATCTGATACTACCCTGTTTAAGAATACCGTTTCCCTGAAAATAAGACAATGTCTTATATTAATTTTTGCTCCCAAAGATGCGCTAGGTCTTATTTTCGGGGGGATGCCTTATACGTATTTCAGCGAGAGGCAAAACTGTAAGTACCGGTAGGTCTTATTTTGGGGGGATATCTTACTTTCCGGGAAACACGATATACCTAGTTGTTATCATATTATTGATTATATGCTTTGTGCTTCATCCCTGCCCCATGACTATTTTGTAACTATAATTCTGTACTTAATTTCTTCCTCTTTTCACCCACCCCTCTAGACCTCCTCCCATCACCCCAGCAAATCTAGTACCCCTTTGACACCATACATAGTCACCACAGAATTATTATTGACTGTTTTCTTTATGCTGTACCCACATCCCCATACCTACTTTGTAATAACCCGTTTGTACTTCTTAATTTGTTCCCATTTCACACACTCCTCCAATCCTCCTCTCATCTCGCAACTATCCAAATGTTTTCTGTATCTCTGAATTTATTTCTGTTTTGTTTGTTTATTTTCTTCTTTAGATTCCACATATAAGTGAAATCAACTTGCATATGTCTTTCTCTGTCTGATACTCCAATCAGCACAATACCGTCTAAGTCTTTTGATTGAAGATTTTAATCCATTTAAATGGAAAGTAACTGTTGACAGATATGTAGCTATTGCCATTTTATTATTCATAATTTTGCCCTCCACCCCCACCCCTCCAGGCTCCATCTTAAAAAAATTCCTCTAATATTCCTTGTAACACTACTTATGTGGTGATGAATTCCTTTAGCTTTTTCTTGTCTGGGAAACTCTTTATCTGTCCTTTGACTTTTGATTGCTGGATACAGCAATCTTGGTTGTAGATCCTTGCTTTTCATCACGTTGGATATTTTCTGCCAGTCCCTCTGTCCTGTAAAATTTCTGTTGAGAAATCCACTGACAGCCTAAAGGGAGCTTCCTTATAAGTTACTAGTTGCCTAGCTAGTACTGCTTTTAGGATTCTCTCTTTGTTTTTAACTTTTGCTGTTTTAATTATAATGTGTCTTGGTGTGGGTCTGTTTGGGTTCATCTTGTTTGAGATTCTCTGTGCTTCCTAGGCTTATATGTCTAAGATAAGTTTTCAGTCATTCTTTCTTTCTTTTTTTTTTTAAGATTTATTATTGTTTTTGATAGAGAGAGAGATAGTGAGAACAGAGAAGGCCCAGAACAGTCTCCATAGTTGCACATCATTAGTTTCATTCCACAGGTGGGCGCGGGGCTGCACAGGGCAGGAACTGGGCCGGGGTCTCACCCCAGTGAGAACTGAACTGGGGGCACTCCCCAGTTCAGCATATGGTCTGCACAGGCCGGGGCTGGGATTCGATCCTCGGTCCCCAGGGCTGCAAAGTGAGCGCTTAACCCACTGAGCCATCCCGGCTTCCCCATTATTTCTTAAAATGTGTTCTCAATTCCTTGCTGTCTCTCTTCTCCTTCTGATATGCCTATGATGCAATTGTTGTTATGCTTGCTTCCTTAAAACATTCTTATTTGTTTGGATTCTTTTTTCTTTTTGTTGTTCTGATTGGTGGTTTTCTGTTACCTTATCTTCCAAATCGCTGATTCAAGCCTTTGCTTTATCTAGTGTGGCGATTCCTTCTATTCCATTCTTCATTTTAGTTATTGTATTCTTTATTTCTGCCTGGTTCTTTGTTATGGTTTCTATGTTCTTCTTTATGGATATTATCTCTTTGTTGAAATTTTTACCAAGTTCCTTGAGCACCATTATAATCATTGTTTTGAGCTCTGTCTCTGATAGGTTTTTTGCCTCCATCTCGTTTAGGACTTTTTCTGGAGTTTTCTGCTGTTCTTTTATTTGGGACATATTTCTTTATTTCCTCATTTTGGATGCCTGTCTGTGTTTGTTTCTATGTATTATGTAGATCTGATATGTCTCCCAGTACTGTTGGGTAGTCATATGTGGTAGGTGCCCTGTGGGACCCTGGCATAGTCTTTCTGTCTAGCTCTGCTGGGTGCTCCTGTAGATGCTTGTTTGATGCCAGGGCTGGGCCTGGAGCTACTCAGCAAAAGTCTCAGAGCACACAAAAGTCTCATATTAGGGGAAGCCAGATGGCTCAGTGGGTTAAGTGCTTGCTTTGTGGCCCTGGGATCCAAGGATTGAGTCCTGGCCCCAGCTCGTGCAGACCCATATGCTGAACTGAGGTGCGCTTCTCATGCGGGAGGCCCCCCTGTTCAGTTCTTGGCCCCCCCCAGTTCAGCCCCTGACTTGAGGGGCCATGCCTCTCATTCAGGAGGCTTCCAACCCAGCTTCTGCCCTACGTGGCTTGCACTCTCCTGTGTGGAATAAAACCATGTTGAAAACTGATGACGTACGACTATGGAGACTGCTCTGGGCCCTCCCCCTTCTCTCTCTCTCTCTCTCTCTCTCTCTCTCTGTCTTTGTTTGTCAAAAACAATAAAATAAATCTAAAAAAATGTCTCAGATCAGTTGCCACCCACCTGGGGCCTGCATACTCCTCTGATAGTTTTCTAAGAAAGATTGCAATGTGGGTGGAGCTGGTTGCTTGATAAAGTGTCTCTCCTTTTGGTGGAGTTGGCTAGGGTGCGGTCCCAGTGAGTCAGCAGGGTGGAAGGAGCAGAGCTCACCAGGCCTATAAGACTTAGATTTGGCCATATTGGGGGAGAGTGCAACTCCCAAAGAATAGCACCTGCCAGGCTGCTGCAGGGGAAGAAGACCCAACTCAGGTCAGGAAAAGTGGTGACTGTCCAGCCCTCACCCCAAAGCCACACATATCAGTGTACTCCTCTTGTGCCTCCAGTGCCCCCTGAGCCATCATCTCTCTGCCAGAGTCCCAGGTGAGTGCCTGTGAATGACTGAGTCTGTGTGGGGCACTTCAAGAGGACGTCCAGGTTTCCTGCAGCCTTCCATCCCACGAGGAAGGTCAGAATTCCCAGCTTTTCACAGCCCGATGTTGTAGGGGGTTCTCTTCCCAGCACCAATACTCGGAACTGGGGAGCCTGGTGTGGGGCTAGGATCCCTTATTCCTCCAGGGAGAGCCGCTGTGTCTGACATATCCCTTCTGACTCTTTCTTGCCACACGGAGGCTTGGGGCTAGCCTGTTTCCCGTCTTTGCCCCTCTTACCAGTCCTGATGTCACCTCTCCTCTGTATCTTATTTACAAAACTTCTATTCAGCTAGACTTCAGATGGTTCTCCAGGTTGGCTGTTCTATACTATAGTTGTAATTTTAATGTGTTCACGGGACAAAGCAGGCACAGTGTTCTTAGATTTTCCTCCTCTGTGCTTGGCACATACTGTATTTTCCGGCGTATAAGACGACCGGGCATATAAGACAACCCCCTAATTTTACAGTTAAAACATAGGTTTAGGCCTATATTCGCTGTATAAGACTACAGCCTCGGAAGTGGGGGGTAGTCTTATACAGCGAATATAGGCCTAAACCTATGTTTTAACTGTAAAATTAGGGGGTCGTTTTATACGCCCGGTCGTCTTATACGCCGGAAAATACGGTACTGTGACATGCTTTCAAACCTGGTGCTTATTTTGTTATACTTATTTTTTTTTTTAAGATTTATTTTATTGTTTTTGGCAGAGACAGAGAGAGACAGAGACAGAGAGAAGGGGGAGGGCCCAGAGCAGTCTCCATAGTTGTACATCATCAGTTTTTGACATAGTTTTGTTCCACACAGGTGGGCGGGGGCTGCACGGGGTGGGAACTGGGCTAGGGGCCTCTCGAATGAGAGGCACACCCCCTCGAGCCTAGGGCCAAACTGGGGGCCTCCTGCATGGGAAGCACATCCCAGTTCAGCACATGGGTCCACATGGACTGGGGCTGGGATTCAATCCTTGGTCCCTGGGGCTACAAAGTGAGCGCTTAATCCATTGAGCCATCCTGGCTTCCCCTAATTATTTTGTTTTGTGTCACTGTTTTTCAGTGAAGTATGTACTTCTAAAAGGGTATTATAATTTGTTCATATTACTCAAATTTGAAAAAATCTTGCTCATAGTGTCCTTGACAGATGGGATGCTCCAATTGAACATGCAAAGAGTGGGAGAAATCACTGGATACTATGCCTTTTATTTTTGCACATTTTGTCAATGTATCCATTCAGTAAAATTTTGAGGACTGTTCAGAAAAAAATCTAGCCATTGTCAATATAATGAGAATGGTTACATAGCCAGATACTTTCCAGACAGCTCTTCTATACTGAGCTCCTACTATATGCCAGGCACTGGTGTAGGCACTGGGGATATAGAAATGCCAAACAGATAAAAATTCCTACCCTCTAGGAACTTTTATTCTAATTTGTTTTTAGTGTGAAGAAAAGAAAAATAAGTTGGATACAAATCAGAGTAATCTTCTCACCATAATTTAGTGAAAATTAACCTGTGATGCATAGATGGGGCTTCATACAAATGCATGCATAAGTGAATAAATGAACAAATGAGCCCCTGAGGAGAAGTGGAGACAAGTCTACCTATTGTCACTGAGAGGGAAAATAACTAGAAATGTATCTTGCTGGAAGTAGATGAGTAGCATCATTTTCTTATGATGATAAAGGGACTTTGGATCTTTCACATTTTGTTAGTAAATATATAAAACAAGAGGACAGCAGGGTTAGGGAGAGATTTTTGTCTCTCAAAGGGAAAATCTACTTAGGTGTAGGTAGTTGATGCTCACTATCCTTGGCAAGATATGAAAGTAAGTGAGAATCCAGGAGGGTGGGATGTTTGTTCCGTGTATAGAAAGGTTTTGTGGTATGTATTTGTGAGCCAACTCATGGTACCCTAAGAGTCCTCCTGGTCCAAAGAAAGCCCCTAATAGGTGAAATTCCTGAGATGCAAATGTCATAGTCAGGCTATGTTCCTTATCTTCTTTCCCAGGATTCTCCACCTTGGCTTACCTCAAAATCATCTAAGGAACTTTTTAAAAACCTGAATACCTAGACTCCACTCCCAGATAGTCCAAAACTTGGAGTGGAGAAGGGTCCAGATGTCTGTATTTTTTAGAACTCCAAAATTACTCTAATGCACAACCCTGCCTAGCATATGGTCCTATTCCCATTGCTGCCTTTAACTTGGGAGGTGACTTAAATGCAGCTGTAGATCATTCTAGGCATAGGAGTAGCAAAACTTAAATTAAGTGAGCAAAGCCCTTCCTTTTCCTGGCTCTCTGACCCACTCCCCAGATCTGTGAAGGACTTGCAGAGGGCAAACTCCTCTGGCTTCCACAGGGTCTGGTAAAGAATCAACAAGCCTTTGAATCACAGAATTTTAAGGGCAGGGAGCATATCAGAAGTCAATTCTAACCTCTTGAGTCCCATCAATAGATTTTCACTGAGTGTGACCACTTTTTGTTTCAGAAAGCAAGCAAGCGAGCAAACAAGCGAGCAAGCGAGCAAGCAAGCAAGCGAGCTAGCTTCCCTATATTGAGTTGAAATCCCGGAGGGAATTTACATGAGTAGATGATGGACATGTAAACAGAGAAGCTCAGGTCAGTATACGTGCTTCAGTGGCGATCAAAATGGTAGAGGAACACAGGGCAGCATAGAACTCATTTGGAAAGTAGAGGAAGAGGTCGCTGTCTTCCCGGAGGGGGCAGAGGTTCTTGATGGAAGGGCTCCAGGCTCCTACCCTGCTCTCCACCATCCCTTTAACTCCCTGGGGTTGAAAAACAGACTGGGACATTTGACATACTATGTTTCATAGCCCAGCTGTTCCGCTTGCTCAGGTAGTGGACCTTTGGTGAAATATTAATCTTTGAGCCCAAGAATCCTCATTTCTAAAACAGATAACAGTATCTGTCTCACTGTGAGGTCCTTAGGTATTAAATAGCAGTTATAAAAGTGCCAAATGCAGTGCCAGCCATAGAGTAGGTGCTCAATGAATAGATGTGATTATTGTTGTTGCTGTCATTTTTTAGTCCTTGGTTCACGTAAGGCATGAGGAGAGTTTCTTCTGGGACAGAGATTGTTTAGAAGGCTTCCTCTTCTTGTGTGGTAGTGCCTGGAAAAATGTCAGCAGGGTTTCTTCCATGAAGTTATCACATGGTTTGGGTGTCATTAAGGATTTGAGGGGCTTCAGGGAAAGCAAATTGCAACAATTGCATGAGATCAGAGAAGCAAGAACAGTAAAATACTGTATCACATACAACTGCAATATTTTCTGTGTTGTAAAAAGCCATGCTGCATTGCAGCTACTGTCCACATGGTTTAAGGAGCTGAGCTGTTCAGTGACCCACCTGAGAGCTTAGAGCAGAAGCAGGAAAAGCTATTACTTCCCATGATATCATTGTACTCCATTATTCCCATAATTACTTATTTGTCTCTATCTCTCAGAAGATAAACTTTGTAAGGTTGGGGATATGGTATAGCTCGTTCATGGCTGTTGCCCTCCATCACTAGCACAGTGCTTAACCCAAAAACAGTCACTCAGAGAGCAGTTACTTAAAAAATGGACTTAATCCAAGGTGCTTTGGGTAAATCCAAAATGTAGGCTCACCTTGACTTTCCCTTGGGCTTCCTTTTCCTACCACCCTCCCTTAACTTTCTTGTCCTCTGAGGTCTCCTTGGGGGTCTAAATTCCATGCCTGGCTCTTCGTATGTATGCCGGAAAATACAGTACTTGAGCCTAACCTAACTCAAATATGTCCCTTCACTTCTTTGCCTTTTGAGAGACGGGCCTGCCTATAGTCGCAGTATCTTTGTCTTAATGGAACTTTGGAGCTCATCCAACCCAACCTGAATTTTCTGGCTGGGGAAGCTAATGTTCTGAGAGGTTCACTGACTCTTCAAATCTCACAGCTCGTTGAAGCTCAGCTGGGAAGCAAGTTCTTGCTCTCTGCTTTCACATTCGGGGCTCAACCACCGCTCCAGGCTGCCCTGGAGTATGTAGCACCTCCAAGCTGTGGCGAGGCCTCCGCATCCGGAAAGTCTCATCCTGCCTTCCCTCGACCTTTACTCAAAGGGGTCCCCAAACCCAGGGTGCATATGGAGAACAATGGTTAGCGCTACTCTCGAGTCAGGCTTCAGAATTCAAATATTTATTTCTCTACTTACGAACTGTGATCTTGGGCAAATAACCTTTATGAGCTCAAAGTTGCTTATTTGTAAAACAGGTGTGATGATAATAGTACTTCCTTCACTGGAAGATTCAAAGAGGTAATGCATGAAAAACAGCATCAGAATATTTTCCTCCTTGGATTCAAGTTCCAGTTGTGACAGTCAAACTACCTAAGCCGCCGAGGTCACCGACTTTCTGCTCTTGAAGTGCAGGGAGTTTAGTTCCTGTGTCTCCTGGGGGCGTGGGTTTGGGGTTTGCAGGGTGGGGAGAGGACTCTGCCCTGACTGATCCCCTGTAGGCCGGGCAGTTCAGGAGAAGATGCGGTGCTCTTAGACTCCAGAGGCACATTGCAGCCAGTGCATCCTGGCTGCACCTAAAATTTTCATGTAAATTGGCGGTGATAACTGTGCAGGGACCCAGATTTAGAAGCAGAGCAGGACGACTCTACCCAGGCTGGTGACAGGCCCGGAGCAGTGTTCCCATTGCAGAAGGTGGAGGGCGTCGCAGGAGGGAGAATTCGCTCAGTCTGGCCCCATGGCGCTGTTTTATTAATGATCTGGAAGAGCAGAGGCACAGTGACTTTAATTAAATTTGCCAGTGATATTAAAAGATGTCAGGAGCCACTGCTGAGGACACAGACACCGTTCAGATGGTCCCGGGGGTGTTAGGAAAATAATCCAGAAAACAGGTGAGAAGCTGTGGGCTGAGCCAGCACATTAGTTCAGCCTCGGAAGGGAAATCAGACATGGGGACAGAGGGTCATCATATGCAGATGAGGCCCTAGGCCCACCCTTTTTATCCATATCTGTACTGTTTCCAATAGAGTTCTAATTGATCTTCCTGCGCCTGTCTTGTCCCTCTTACAGCCCTCCTAAACCTTTTAGGCAAATTGGTTTTTCTGAACTACAAATCAGACCGTGTCATTCTCTTGTTTAAAATCCTATCATTGGCTTTTCACTGCCCTTAGGATACAGTCCGATCTTCTCAGCTTGGCATATAAGACTTGCCATACATTGAGTCCTCCCTGCATGTCCATTCTTCTGAACACATATTCTGTCCCTCCTGCCTCACACTGAATTCCTTGTAATCTATGCACACAGCGGGATTTTCCACATCTCTGTATCTTTGCTTGGGCTGTTGTCTTTGACTTGAACGCCCTTCCCACTTTCTTTCTTCTTTTTTGACTAAAGCTCACTCATGCTTGAAGACTCATTGCAGGGATCACCTCCTTCAGAACACCTCCCTGACCCTCCAGGCTGGCTCAGTACCCTCTTCATGTTCTCACAGCGTTCTGCCCTCACCTTCACTTATGATAGTAAAAGCGAAGCAGGAGGCGAGAACGTTTTCTATTTGTGCCGCTATCCACTCCGCGTAGATCAAACTTGTCCAACCCGCGGCCCGTGGGCCGCATGCGGCCCAGGACAGCTTTGGATGCCGCCCAACACAAATTGGTAAACTTAAAACATTGAGATTTTTTTGCAATTATTTTCCTTTTTTTAGCTCATTAGCTATTGTTAGTGTTAGTGTATTTTATGTGTGGCCCAAGACAATTCTTCGTCCACTGTGGCCCCGTGAAGCCAAAAGGTTGGACACCCCTGAACTAGATTGTACCTTCAAAAGAGAACCCTGTGCCTTACCAGTATTTTCTTGTTTTGCCCACCAGCATCTAGTACTAGGCCTGGCGTTTGTCAATTTTTGTCAAACTGAACTTATGGAAGGAGAATATTTGGGTAGGAGACTGTATTGGGCATACAGGACACCCCCAGGAAGCTTGGGGACTAGGCCGCTCTACCAAATGTAGTCTCTCTTGTTAGGGTGCATGGGGCAGTCATATCTCTTCATAGAGGACTAGACGCTGATTGGGGGTCTTGGATGTTCTAGAACAAAGTGGGACATCTTTGTAAAATGGAGTGGTTTTAAAAACCATACATTTTGTGTCATCTATGTGAGTTCTGGTTCTGCTTCTTCCTTGCTTTGTACTTTCACTTAACTTAGTTTCCCAACACGTAAAATAGGGATTAAAAACAGTACTAATCTCATTGGGTTGTTATGAAGATTAACTGAGAAAGTACTTACTATTAGTTACTGTTAGTATTATCTTCAGTATTTGGGGGTGGTTCTGGGGGTTTCAAGCTGAGGTATATTCCTAAGTATGCCTTCGGGTTGATTAAGAGCCTTCTGGAACCAGTTTGGTCTCTAAGGGACTGGGGTGGACCCCAGGAAGTTGGGATCTGTCTCAGTTGGTGTGTGAGGCTGGGGCAATGGCACAAAAGAATGACTGTTGGCTTGATCATGAGGGTGCCCTCCTCCCACTAAAATCTCAGGCAGAAAACATTTCCTGGCAGGACTAGAAAGAACAACTGGGAAGTCGCAGGTCGTTTTCCACCTTCAATTCCCAAAACTGGGTGCAGGCGTTGACCAGCTTCCTTTTTGCCTGCTTTTCTTTCATCTTTGCCTCCAGTTCATTTGCTTTCTCAGGGCAGTCTTTCTAAACTGGCCTCAGGTTCTGACCATGTGATAGCCTATTTCCCATTAAACCCTGTTGCCACAGGTGTTTGTAAGACCGAGGAGAACGAGGACCACGGTGCTCCTTAGTTCTCCTGGTGGGTGAGAGGAGTGGGCGTCCCTGCCCCGTTAATCAGGATAACTCCACTGCGTCAGTGTCCCATGTCCTTTGACCACAGAGGGCCAGCCCTCATTCTAACCTGTGAATAACCCACCTCCTTGGGGCTGCCTAACCCATGCAGCTGCCACTTCCTGTCACCATGTTGATCAAAGGGCTGCTCCAGGTGTGCCCACCTTCTGTCATGGGGCTTATTGGAGTCTGCCAAGTGTCGGGTTTTCAGCGGTCAAAGCAAGGTGCCAAGGTCCCTCTCTGTCCACATTTCTCCAGGGTGAGTGCCAAGCCTGTGAATGGGGTCTCTGTGTTCTACACAGATGATGAGAGCTTTTGCAGACTTGGAATATAGATGCCGAACATCCTCCTCCTCTTCCATAGTCATCCTTCTAACCTTTACTCCTCTGAGTGAGGTCGAAGCCCCAGACACCTGCTGTGATGACCCCCGGTACCTGGACTAATGGGGAATGTGAGCCTCAGCACTTGGCTGCCATTCTGGGGAATATGAAACCAAGTTAATCCACAGAGCTTTTTGGGAGGAAGGCCTTTAAGATCACAGTACACACCAAGGCATACTGTGTCCCGGAGGGAATTCTCTTTGAGTACAAGCCTTGGGAGTTGAAAGACGTTCTACGTGGCCTCTAAAATCAAGTCAGGATTTGTTTATGGGATCTATATATCCTTTTTCTAAAGCAAATGGCAATAATTCAGATCATAAAATGACTTTAAGAAGGCTCATGTTGGAGTGTGTTAGTCTGCTCAGGCTGCCATAACTAAATACCATAGACCGGGGGGCTTGATCAATAGGTCTTTATCTTTTCACAGTTCTGGAGGCTGGGATGTCCAAGATCAAGGTGCTGGCCAATTCAGTTTCTGGCAAGAGCTCTCCTCCTGGCTTGCAGATGGCCACTTCCTCATTATGTCCTCCTATGGCAGATCTCTCTCTCTCTCTCTCTCTCTCTCGCTCACTCTCATCCTCTTCTTATACTGCCACCAATCCTATCAGGTTAAGAGTTCACTTTTATGACCTTGTTAAACCTCAATCACCTCCTCAAAGCTCTATCTCCCAATACAGTCACGTTGGGGTTTAGGGCTTCAATGTATGAATTGGGGTCGGGGTGGGGGTGGGACACAATTCAATCCATACCACTGAGGAAGCATCCTTAGTGGCTACATTTATTTTTATTCAACAAATATACATTAATTGAGCACCTACTAACTAACTGCTTAGGATGCCATGATAAACAAAATTGACATAGCCTTTGCTTTTATGTCACTCACAGTTTAATGGATGAGTTAGACATTAATCATATAATCCTATGAATCACATAATCATATAATGTCATGAAAGAAATGTAAAGAGTGTGATTAGAGGACATAACAGAGGGAGTTAACTATTTTAGGGGGTGAGGAAAAGTATTTTTTTGAGAAAGTGACACTTAAGCTGAAATCTGAAGGGTTGTTAACATTGGGGGTACAAAGACGAAACAATCATTTCAGGCATGTGTGCACAATGTCATGTGCAAAGGTCCTGAGGTGGAAAATAGCCTTATACAAAGTCCATTGTTGCTGAAAGGTAGTAAGAGGGGGAGTACCAGGAGATGAAGGGGGAAGAGGAGAAAGGTGGTAGCTCATGCTAGGCTTTGTAGGTTATGGGAAGGGATTTGGTCTTTATATTAAAAGCAAGAGGAAATTACTGAAGGGTTTCAAATAGGTAAGTGATAATGTAGGCTTGTGTGTGTGTGTTTTAAGATGACTGTGGCAGTATGAGGAGATAGAATAGAGAACAGCAAGAGTTGGTGTGATGAATCCAGTCTGGTAGTTACTGCATAGATTTATCAGGTGAGGAGTAATGGTATCTTGGGCTGTGAGGGTCGTGGTAGAGATGAAAGGACAATTGATAGAATTTAGTGCTGGATTGGATAAGGGACAGGTGGGAAAGGAAGGTTTGCAGACTAACACCTGTTTTCTAGCGTGAGTAACTGGGTGGGTGAAGGTGCTATTTTCTGAGATAGGAGGAGCAGGTATGGAAGACAGGACTTTGAATTTTTTAAGGTGCTGTAGAGGGGCAGATCAGCATTCCTCTGTTACCAGAAGTACCCTACATGGTATAACAGAGGTGGAAAAATTGGCAAGAAGGTCTTTTTTTTTTTAAGCTATTGCATGGTTATTTACAATCTCATTCTATCTGACTGAGGCAATGAGTGGAAACATGAGACTAGTTTCAGTTGAGTTTCTTTCCATTCTTCTGAATAATCACCTTTTTTTTTTTTAAACTGGTTTGAGGCCAGCAGATGAGGCTGCATTTCACCCAAAAATCTTGTCTATAATTAAAAAAAGAACTTATATGTGCGCCACTCGCATGTCTTATTAATAGTGATTTCTACCTCTTGGCCCTTTCAGTGTTGGGGTCTGGAATTTCAGTGGCTGACTGATCTTCGTTTTCCTGTAACTGGATACCAAAACTGTTTCATAAGCATGTGTCGCTGGAGGGCCCAGGGCTGCCGTAGACTGGGTATTGGGCATAGCTTACAGGGCCTCGGTTTAGTGACACTGCAGGTAACATCCACTGTGCAATCAACTCTCTTGATTTCCCAAGCAGTCTCAGAATCATAGCTTGCCTGCAGAAGTTTTGCAGGCGGGGAGGAAGTTTTTGCCAAGTGGGCTCAGTTGCACACAAGCAAGGTGCTCTATTTTGGGGGTTAGCTCATGATAAAAGTTCAATTCAATATGTGCTCTTGCAAACCTATGTTATGCAAGATTTTTGAGTACAATGACAGAGAGGTAAAGACGGCTGAAAACCCTAGAAATAGTGCAAGTGAGGACGAAAATTCAGATCCTTCTTGGCCTATTTTAAGTTGATTCTCAAGAACTCTCACAGATAGCAATAGGGTTGAGAGACAGGACTAGATGAGCGTCACTTACGTTTCCATTAGCAATATGCCCATCTATTTTAAGCCGTTCTTCAACTGAGTCTCCACTGAATGGTCCTGAGGACAGAGCAGCTATCTGTGCCTCCCACTGACATGTATTTTTCCCAGTGAGAGACGGCCCTGTATGTCAGTACAATGTGTCACTCGAGGTGAACTATCAGTTTGCGTTGGTGGGAACCTGCCAGTTGCCAGCTCCCTTTTCCTCATTCCTTTTCCTGCCTCTCTGGTCTTTTCTAGGTCTCTGGCTTGTCGGAAGGACCATTGGGGCTGCAGTGGAAGCCAGCAGTTAAGTCTCGTGTATGGCGTGGTTAAGGTTGCAGCCTCTCACCTCTGCCTTCCTCCATTTTGGGCTGATTACTTTTGTGCTCTTCCTGAATGGTCTTCGGGCAGAGGCTGGTGGCTCAGGGGATGTGCCCGGCCCCGGGCAGAACAATGAGTCCTGTTCAGGGTCATCAGACTGCAAGGAGGGTGTCATCTTACCAATCTGGTACCCAGAGAACCCTTCCCTTGGGGACAAGATTGCCAGGGTCATTGTCTACTTTGTGGCTCTGATATACATGTTCCTTGGGGTGTCCATCATTGCTGACCGCTTCATGGCATCTATTGAAGTCATCACTTCTCAAGAGAGAGAGGTGACTATCAAAAAGCCCAATGGAGAGACCAGCACCACAACAATTCGGGTGTGGAATGAAACTGTCTCCAACCTGACGCTGATGGCCCTCGGTTCCTCCGCTCCCGAGATCCTCCTCTCTTTAATTGAGGTGTGCGGCCATGGGTTCATTGCTGGTGATCTGGGACCTTCCACTGTCGTAGGCAGTGCAGCCTTCAACATGTTCATCATCATTGGCATCTGCGTCTACGTGATCCCCGATGGAGAGACGCGTAAGATCAAGCACCTACGAGTGTTCTTCGTCACTGCCGCTTGGAGCATCTTTGCCTACATCTGGCTCTACATGATCCTGGCCGTCTTCTCTCCTGGTGTGGTCCAGGTTTGGGAAGGCCTCCTCACCCTCTTCTTTTTTCCAGTGTGTGTCTTTCTGGCCTGGGTGGCAGATAGGCGGCTGCTCTTCTACAAATACATGCACAAACGGTACCGCACAGATAAGCACCGAGGAATTATCATAGAGACAGAGGGTGACCACCACAAGGGCATTGAGATGGATGGGAAAATGATGAATTCCCACTTCCTCGATGGGAACCTGGTGCCCCTGGAAGGCAAGGAAGTGGATGAATCACGCAGGGAGATGATTCGGATTCTCAAGGATCTGAAACAAAAACACCCAGAGAAGGACTTAGACCAGCTCGTAGAGATGGCCAACTACTATGCTCTTTCCCATCAGCAGAAGAGCCGCGCCTTCTACCGGATCCAGGCCACGCGGAGGATGACTGGCGCCGGCAACATCCTGAAGAAACATGCAGCAGAACAAGCCAAGAAGGCCTCCAGCATGAGCGAGGTGAACGCCGATGAGCCGGAGGACTTTGTCACCAAGGTCTTCTTTGACCCGTGCTCTTACCAGTGCCTGGAGAACTGTGGGGCGGTGCTCCTGACAGTGGTGAGGAAAGGCGGGGACACGTCCAAGACCATGTACGTGGACTACAAAACAGAGGATGGTTCTGCCAATGCAGGGGCTGACTACGAGTTCACAGAGGGCACTGTGATTCTGAAGCCAGGCGAGACCCAGAAGGAGTTCTCGGTGGGCATCATTGACGATGACATTTTTGAGGAGGATGAACACTTCTTTGTGAGGTTGAGCAATGTCCGCATACAGGAGGAGCAGCTGGAGGAGGGGACACGGCCAACCATCCTCAATTGTCTTCCCTTGCCTCAGGTGGTCCTGGTGTCCCCTTGTGTGGCCACAGTCACTATCCTGGATGATGACCATGCAGGCATCTTCACTTTTGAATGTGACACTATTCATGTCAGTGAGAGTGTTGGTGTCATGGAGGTCAAGGTTCTGCGGACGTCAGGTGCCCGGGGCACAGTCATCGTCCCCTTTAGGACAGTTGAAGGGACAGCCAAGGGTGGTGGTGAGGACTTTGAAGACATATATGGGGAGCTGGAGTTCAAGAATGATGAAACTGTGTAAGTAACCTTTCAGTATTCTGCCCCCTCATTCCCTTGCCATGTCCTTCCACACCACTCTTTTAAGACTTTTCCTTGCATTTGTGTTAACATCATACTTTGGTTCCATCACAGGTATGCAGGATCAGCAGACACTACTGGCACATTTTGCTTCCAAACTCTCCTTTGGTTCTCTCACTCTAAATAGTTTCTGAGCAAGAAATTCTGTGGCAGGATCTAAGGACAAGATTTTGTCCACTGAAACTCTACATGTTGGTTGGTGGAGGTGTGGGTGACAGACGTTTTGCTATCAGATTTTGGAGAATTCATGTGACTAAACAAGCACTAGGAGACTACTTGGGTGTCTCCTTCCTCCTCTCCTCAGGCCAAGGCTTCCATGAGCTTTGAAGCTGATCCTTTTCATTCAGAGACAGCAGTAGCCCAATCAGGACAACCTCAAGAGAGCAAGTGGCATTGACCCCCCCTCCCCCACCCCACCCCCATCCCACCCCACACCCCCGGGTCATATTGCAGTTGGGTTGTGTAATATGACAGATTTCAGGTACCTCGCCTTCAATTTGAAAATGGCTAAATTGATTGAAACGTGGCTACCTGCTTAACTGCTGTTCTGTGAGCCTTGCCCAGTCCAGGTGACATGGGTCAGTATGGCTAGGGCACAGGCCGTAGCCTGGAGAAGCAGGGCTCCCAGGGCAGCAGCCACCTGTCTTCAGTCACCGGTCTAAAGCTCCAAACTCTGGCTCAGCTGTCAGGAGAGGCCTCTGAGGAACCGCGAGAGAACATACATCTTCTGTGTGGTCCTCTCTTTCCAGAGTCCAGAGTTCTCCTGAAATGGTTCTCAGGTTACTGCCCCTTCTCACGCTGGGAGTGTTGCACATTTATTGCCTCTATAACTTCAAGGCCTCTCCCCATTGAACCTACTTGTACTGAGTGTTCTGTCTTTTTCTCAGGTGGATAGCTTAAAAAAAAAAAATTAGGTTCAGGTGTAGAAAACAACATAATGATTAGACATTTATGCCCCTCACAAAGTGACAACCCCAATAAGCCTACTACCCATCTGACACTATACATAACTATTGCAATACTATTGCCTATATTCCCTATGTCTCTATGACTATACATATACCACACACACACACACATATTGTATATGTGTGTGTATATATATATTTAACTGTAGGGGACATACAGTATTATTTTGTATTAGTTTCAGGTGTACAGCGTGGTGGTTAGGCATTTATATAATCTAAGAAGTGAACCCTCCCTGATAAGTCTAGTCCCCACCGGATACCCTGCATAGTCTTTACAACATTATTGACTATATTTCTTCATACTGTATTTCACATCCACATTACTATTTTGTGACTACCAAATTGTACTTCCTAATCCCTTCACCTTTCTATCCTATCCCCCAACTCCTGTCCCATCTAGCAACCATCAATCGGATGGCTTTGAAGAAGAAAGCAGAATAGCTTTCCCCAGGATTCTCTGCCATGAGAGGGTTGGCTTCCCAGAGTGGCTAGGGAGGATGGGGGTGAGAAGGAGAAACTTGTCTCTGAATTCCTGGTCATGTCCACAAACAATAACAAGTAGCAGGGGTGGGTGTGAAGAATAAAAGGTGAATATAGGAAGGAGGAATGCCCAACGGTGCTAAGAACCTGCTAAAAACACTTTCATTGGGAAATGAAAACATGCAACTTGTAGAAAAGAAAGGAGCTCATAGAACTGAGGGAGAGGACACGGAAGCAGTTCTTCCCAGGTCCAGCCTTGGGCCAGTGCTCAAAAAGCTTTGAGTTCTGCTGACAGCAGAGCTGAGCGACTCATTCAGGGGACTCTGCTCTTGTCCTTCCTCAGTTTCTTCCTCATAATGTGACTTTGGGCAAGTCATTTATCCTTAGCTTTAGAACTAAACTGTCTTGTCTGTAAAGTGAGAATAATGATACTTTCCTAGAGACAGGGTTGGACCTTTTTGCATTTCTCTTAGCCCTAGAATTTTCTGAACCACGGATGTAGGTGCTTCATGCAGATTATATTTGCACTAGTCAAAGAGGGGACAGAGGGGGTATTGTCTTCTGAAGTGAAATAATCATTGACAGATTGATTTATTAGAGCTCTGTTTAGTCATTTTTGCTGGGATGAATAGTCATTTGTTAGCATATGTAAAAACCTGTGCCTTCTAGAGAATACTATCCATTTATATGTACTCTGGGGAGAGTACTTACACACACAGATGAGGGATGGGCCCTCTCTGGGAAGACAAACTGCAATTTCACATGCATTTATGGCAGTATCAGTATACAAGAGGTTATTGTCAGGCATTAAATGACATCAAGACCACAGCATTGGCCATAATTTATTATAACAGACAGGTGGCTCCTCTGGTTTCTCCTGTTCAGTACCTACCTACCGAGGGACCGAACGGTAGTTTTTGAGAGATCAGATGCTTGGCTACCAATTTCTTTGTCCCACTAATAATCAGCTGCGCACCTAAGATTTCTGAATATGCTAAACCTTCGTATTTGTGTTCTCAGCTCGAATAATACCTTAGTATAAATACATTTTATGAATGATTACTTCTGGGTGATATTAGTTCTAAATGTATATCAATTGCCACATGCTGGAGATTCTGGTCTAGGTCTTAGAGTTTGGTGAACAAGTCTGTGTGTTCCCATCTAGTCCTTTGCATTACTTTTTAGACTTCAGTAGCCTTAACTACCCTTTTGGTCTTCTTTGCAGAAAAATGAATCCCAAATCTACTAATGTCTGCTCACAATGCTTTCTTACTCTTGATATTTTAAACTGTAATTGTATAACTTAGAGGCAGTTTGATGTAGCAGGAAAACCATGGTCTCTAAACACTCTGGCTAAGGATTTTGGCTCTGCTACTGATTTAAGCATGTAGTTTGGGGGAATGTTATTAAATTGTGAGATGATTTTCTCATTGGTAAAATGGGGACAACACTGTCTTTCTTGCAGAGCTGTTGTGGTGATTCAAGATATTGCATGCAAAGTTCCTTGTACGCGGTATGTGCTTAGTAAATGAGGCCATTCATGGTAATATCTGTGAATTAGCATCATTCTTCAGAAGACACTGTTGAGGTGGTCAGGTTACTTGGATCTCTGTGTGACCCAACTAATAAGCATGCTAGTTTTTTGGTTACCACGAAGATTTCTAATCTAAACTCAGAAAATATTAGAGCCAGGAAGGACCTGAGAATATCTTTAGAATGGCATTTCTCAGATTTTAATGTGCTGATGAGCCACCCAAGAGATCATGCTAAAATGCAGATTGTTTCCAAAGGCCTACAGTGGGGCTTGAGATTCTGCACTTCTAATAAGCTCCTGACACTGCTGGTCCCAACTGAGAGTTCAGGGCTCGAAGGCTCTTGACCAAACCATTAGACCCAAGAGGGAAAGTGGCTTTTCAAATGACTTGCGTAATTGAATCATGAATGCTTGCTTTCCAGTTCCACCTGAAAGTCCCAGTTCCTGTTCTGAATCAAGTCGAAATTAGCTAGAACCCAGCAGTTGCCTGAGACCCTGCTAATTGCATTACCAATCCGGAAACTGAAACTGAAACCTTTAGGGTACTTAGACAGAAATTGTGTGATGCCTGGAACAACTCTACTTTTCTCATCTTCCCTCTTTGTGTAGCTTTATTTGCCTAGCAAGCCTGGTAGCATTTTCAGTTTTGCCCTCACCATCCTCCTTTAAATGTATTCAGCTTGAAGCCAGGCCTACGCTCTATCAGTAATATTGGGTCTGTGAATTCACTTACTTGGTTTTATGCCTCAAAGATGGTAGGATAGGAAAACATGAACTTGGGAGTCTGACAGACAGTTGTGAATTCATCACTCACTAGCAGTGTAACTTTGAACAAGTCACTACACCTGTCTGAGTCCCAGATATTTTGTTGAAATGACAGGAATGATATCTATCCTGCTGGGATGTGATAAGTACTACATAGAAATGTGAACAAAATGCACTGTTAACACAGTGTCTGCTCATCAAGGTGTGCAGTCATTCAGCAAACATTTATTAAATATCTGCTATTTACTAGGTACATTACGAGGTACTGGAGATAAATAAGCAAGACAAGCTGACATCTCAGCTCTCAAGGATCTTCTCCGGTGGAGAGGATGCAAGGTATCCAGACAAATCAAAACATGCGGGAGGAGATGTATGGTTGACATAAGTTCCATAAAGGAGGAATGAAATCTCCTTGCTGTGTGTGTGACACCACTGAGGTTTTTAAAGTAGCCTTCATTAGTGATGTAGTAGTGAAGTGGAAGAATTGGGGGTGAGTATGCGATTACGTTAAATCCATGTTACAATAAACTCTTGACATTTGAGAGGGATACTGTTGACATCTTCATGGTCTAAATCCCCACACAGCACACCATGAGAATGGTGGCTGCTACAGACACCAGCAAAATCTCATGGAGACATGGGTTCTGCCAGCACGTTAATCTCACTCACTGAACACGTGACTGGCTCCTGTATCGCAGGCTCTCAGCAATCCTCTGCAAAGTAATAGATTATTGTACCTCATGGACCTTTGGGATCTCTGGGGATAGTCAAAGTCACAGATGTCAAATATATAAATGCCAAGATCACTACAATTAAACAGCACAGGCCTCCTTCTAAGAAGAATGGAGTGTTGTTATTCGTGCCACAGATTTTCCAATAAACTTAGAGTGTTAAAGCTGTACGGTATCTGACCTCCTATTTTAACAAGTTATGAAGCTGAGATTCAGAGAGGGAACGTGACTTGCCCAAGATCACACAGATAGATGTGAAAGTTGAAGTTGGAAAGGACTTTTTAAAGGTTACAGATTTACTATCTCCCCCTCCCTCTTTGAACTTTTCCATTTTATGTTTACCCATCAGAAAAATGTTAACTTTGGAAAGAACATGGAAATTCTAGGATAGAAGATGCTTTGGAAGTGAAAATCCAAGAGTATTATGTGACTAGTAACTAAGAATAATATCGTGTGTAGGGGCTATTTTTAATCGCTCAGTTCACCTTGAGACTGTTCAGGAGGGAAAATATCGAGCCCATAACAACTGAAAAAAAGAAAATCAGCTTCATCTTAATGATCCCTTACTGAGGAAGGATGACAAGCAGAGCTGGGACATCCTTCAGGCAGTCCTGGTAAACTGCAGACAAGACCTTGTTCCATGAAATAATGAATTTTATTGCCCAAAATGATGCAGATTTTCTTCTAGGAGGGCTTCCTCCGTAAAGTTTCAACCCCAAGTAATCTTCCCATCAAAATCTGGAGTGCTCCGGGACACAAGTTGCGCATTCTCCTATTTAACTAAAACAGTAGGCTTTTTTCTTTTTCTTTGGCTCAGCCAAATGTTGGGAAAGTCTCTGTCCTGCCACCACAGGAGGTTATGTGCCACCAGCAGTCCCCTCCTGTGCTTGAGAGAAGTCACTAGCTCAGGCTCAGCAAGGGTGGGAGTCGGGTGGAGGTGGGGATAATCCCCCTAGCTGGAATCCCCCCCCCCCTTTCTCTCTTCTTCCGCCTTCAGGACCTGAGCTCCAGTAAGAAGACCTCTCCCCAGCTTTAGGTAAGCAGTCCATCCCCAGGGCCCCTGGGAGCTCTGTATTTGGCTCAGAGCTCCTGAAGAAGGGGCCTCATATCGAAGCTGATTGTTGATGGGGAGATGTGACCGTACAGTAGAGCATTTCAGATAGGTCGTTCGACTACGCTTCTCCCTCTGCTGGGCCCAAAGGAGTCACTCAAAACTTTGTGGTCTTTTTAGCAGAAGCTTTGGATATTGTGCCCAGGAAGTCCCCACAATCTGATGATTTTCTTCTTTTCTTCTTACTTACTGAAATTATCAAAGATTATATCAAAGAAGGATGGATGGATTTCAACTCTAGGATCCACAAAGCACCCAAGTCTACTTAAACCCTACATGTCTGCAAAAATGTCCAGAAGCCCACAGCCCTTGCTGGTTAACTTGCTTTAGGCCTAAGGGTGCACTGTCTCCTGGCACCACCGAGGCCCTGCCTGACTTGGTCCGGGCCCATATGCAGGACAGCATTTAGTGTGGCCCCTTGGTCTTCTCATATTGGTTTGCCCTCCAGAAAACTCGGTGTTGCAAGGTTGGAGCTTCCCCCAGGGAGAATGTCAGGTTGGTTTCAGGAGAAAGACACATTGTGATTGGAGGTGACTGCATGACTGTCCAGTCAGAATATGAAACAGCCTTAAGCTCCAAGCAGGTTGTCCTGTGCACTGCGTGGAGAGGTAATAAAAGGGACACTGTTGGAGATCCCACCATGGCCCTGCTTACGGTATTTTGTCTTCACTTCTGGCTTCTAGAGTCAATGTTTCCTTATTCACTCACAGGGTGATGGAAAGGGATACTTGGGCGAAGTGAGGTGGGTGAGTGGAGAGGACTCTTGCTTGTTGTCCAACCTTTGATTGACTTTTCGGATGTGTTTGGGTGGTGTGTGAGCACTCACTGCTTCTCCGCCTTTGGCTGCACTCAGAGCCAGGTCTTCAGCTTTCCCAAGGTGTCGTTTTTCCTTTCGTTTTTTAAAAGACAAACTAAGTTGTACTTTGAGAACCCAGGAGGACACCCTGGCACAGAGTCAGTAGTTTATAATTGAGAGATGGAGAGCGAGAACTCCTTGATCTGCAAATAGAGCCAAGTCCCCAGGTTTAATTTTTGTATGGTCTAGAAGCATTTTGCAGGAATCAAATGTTTTGGGAGTTTTGTTAAATGACCATGAAGGAAAGCACACGGGAAATATTCTTAGCATGATCATTATAATTTATAAGAATTATATTCATGCCACTACCACCTACTCGGTACTCAAGTAGGAAGTTACCTGGATAAGAAGAGAAGAAGACAGAATCAAAAGTGAGATGTATTCATTATGGAAAAATTGACTTTTATGAAAATAGAGTCATCACCAGGTCTGTGTATATACTTAAGTTCAGCTATAGACGTGATGCCATCCTGACCCTTTCTAGCGATGGGTCAGCATGCATAGATAGACACAACCTAGTTAACCTGTCCCGGCTGGCTCCCAGTTCCCTAAGGTGGTTAGGGTTCATGAAGAACCAGTCATTTATGATACAGACAGTACAGTTGTAGGTTCTTTAGTTGGTGTTTTCAAAATGAACGACATCGTGTTAGTAACTCAGTACTCAGAATATGGCTGCAAAACAAACTATGGCTTGCACGTGACTAACACTGCCATTTCTCTCTGGTACTTCCTCTTTCTCCAGAGCGCTCGGGCTTGATTTGTTTACCTTTTGGTTTTCTCCACATGGGACCTGCGTGAGTTGTCCGTGTGAACCCCCTACCACCCGACCCCCTCTTTCTGAGCTCAGCCACCATCACTAGGGCCAGCCATGGCTCTGGCTGCAAACCTCCGAATGTGTTCACATTATTTTCTTGCTCACACCGAACTTCCTGTTGGTGCACTCTTCTCTTACTCTTGCTCCCTCTTCTAAATGCCCTCTGCTGCACCCTTTCTCTCGCTCCTGCACGTGCTGCAGGTGCTGCGGTTTCCACTCCTGCTCACACTGAGTGCCTTCCTCCCCATTTGTCAGTCCTGCCTCCTCCTTTATTCTTATCCTAGTCCCTATGCCCCTCCCTTCACACTGTTGGTTTCTGTTCTTGGATTGCCTTCTGTCTGTTGTCTGATCTGCAGTTTCCTTGAGTGATCAAGAACGAGCTATGTATCCTGTAAGAATGCCTGTCATAGCTTCATGAGAATACCAAGAAGACTGACCTCTCCCGGGAAACAAACCAGTCCTTGTGGTAATCTTTTCTCCTGCACCGAAAAATATTTTCCTGACTGTGTGTTAAGATGAGAAGATTGAATTGTAAGGATCCATCATAGCCTGGAACTGGTATCAGGGAACCATCAGAGGCTGAGGGAGCCCTAGGGACCCCCTTCCCTTTCTGGGACACATGGTATCTGTCTCTTGGCATCTCTGCATCTCTCTGTGGCCTTCTCCTGTACTGCTTCCAGCTTGCAATGATCCTCATAGACCAGTAGTCCTATCTCATGGCTCCTCTCTCCATATGTGTTTTTAGCTCTTACCTGTAAAGGTCTTCCTTCCTTCCGTCCTTCCTTCCTTCCTTCCTTCTTTCCTTCCTTCCTTCCTTCCTTCCTTCTTTCCTTCCTTCTTCCTTCCCTCCCTCTCTCCCTCCTTTCCTCCCTCCCTCCCTCCCTCCC
>PVKE010018144.1:0-29904 GCA_004027555.1 Craseonycteris thonglongyai
TGCATAGTTATTTCTATTTTACTTTTTGACAGATAGAGAGAGAGACAGAGACAGAGACAGTTAGAGAACCGAACTGTGGGAACTCCCCAGTTCAGCACGTGGGTCCTGCCTGGGCCGGAGCCGGGATTCGATCCTCGGTCCTCATGGCCTCAAAGCGAGCGCTCAACCCGCTGAGCCGTCCCGGCTTTCCCCTGTTTTTCTCTTTACAAGAAAAACTATTTCATTTAAAGAATGGTGAGAGGCAGAATTTTTGGTTAGCTGGAGTTTCAAGAGGTAATAACATTAATTTCTTCCTAATAAATAAAATAGTATAGATTTTCTGAAAGAAAATATCAGACTCTTTAAGAAAGAAGAAAGTATACTTAGGACTAGGAGAAGGAAGTAATAATGGGCTCATTGTTTGCAAAGACAGAGAAATAATGGAGAAGGTAATGTCTTCTAGAATAATCTAGGGTAGGAGCGTAAAGTTCAATGTTAATTTAATAAGATTTGTAAGAGTACATTGTGGATGTTTTGGAAGGGTTTTCTCTTAACCAGTATTGGTTGAATGGGGAAGAAAATCCTGTTAAGGGCTTAAACTAGATTTAAAAAATTATTTTTTTCTTTCTGGTTTATTTTGCTTAGCATGATGATCTAAAAGGTCCATATGTGGGATATAATATTGAAAGAACACAGAACAAAAACTCATGGACAGTCAATACTTTAGTGTTTACCTGAGAGTAAGGGCGAAGGTAGGTAGGGGTGCCGGGAGGAGGCATCAAATATACAGTGATAAGAAGAAGAACCAACTCTGCGTGGTGAGCACACAATGTAGCACGTAAATGGTGTATTGTTGAATTATACACCTGGAACCTATGTAATTTTTCTAACCAATGTCACTTTAATAAATTTATTTTAAAAAGGGTTTAAACTAATTTCTGAAATTTAAACTAGCAAAAGCTATACTAATTTTTTAACAACTGAATGAGATCAAATGCAATTTTAATAAAATAAATGAACCAATATACAATTTAAGTAAAAATCCTGGTATCCCTTTTAGATCTGAAACCTAATTTTTATACATTTCAAATTTAGCCAAAGTCAGACAAAGAAAAGACTCTCAACATTTCAGTATAGTAGAAATGACTAAGATTTGCTGTAGAGAATAGAAAGATACTATGACGTATTTGTTTTTTAAGTAGCCTGATAATTTATTGAAACTGATAATTTATTGAGAAGCTGTTGCATATTAGAAGTTCTTTGAGAGAATGAAGTAAGGCATTCTCTTTTATTCCTATTTAACATGAGGTGATGAGAAATTCAAGAAACTGATGAGAAGCTTCATCTGTGAAGTAGACAAAGTTAAGCCACCAGGACATTCAAAGAGTGCTCATGTTTTTATATGTGTCATAACCAGATTTTTTCTTTTCCTAGGCCATCACAGAGCTCCAGAAGAATGGAATGAATATGAGCTTTTCTTTTTTGAATTATGCCCAGTCAAGTCAGTGTAGAAACTGGCAAGACAGTTCAGTGAGTTATGCAGCTGGAGCACTCACGGTCCATTGAAGCTCTGAATCCTCAGGGATGCCACCTGCACATACTCATACTCTGTTCGGGGTCCCAGCCTAGCCCTTACCAAGATACTGGTTCTGGTTTGGGGGGAATCTGAAACCTCAAACTAATAGAACTTTCTTCTTTTCTAGTAGGTGTAGTCCTTCCTTAATTTCAACTCATTAAAAATGCTTTATAGTTTAGGGCAGTGGAAGGAAGGCTGGCATCAAATATTTTGATCAAAAAAGATGGCAATGTAATGGTCCAGTTGTGGCAGACCATTTTTTGAAAGTAACCTGTAAAGCATTTACCATATCCTAAATTTGCACTCTTTGCAGACTTGTGCACATATATTCCGCTTTCAGAATAGTTTTGCAAATTGTACACAAACAAACAAAAAAAAGGTGGAAGCTTTTTAATAAAGAAATTGCATTTATAAATGATCTGTATTAGAATATATTAAATCTCCAGTTATAGTCAATTACTACCCATGTTGTACAACAGATACCTTCTATTTTAGTTGCTAATAAAGGGCTACACAACTCAAAATAGTCTGATTTAAACTTATTGCTCTGTGGTATATATGAAAATTGTTTTTTTAAAATTAATTCCATCTCAGAATTTTTATGTTAAAAGTGGTAAACTTCAGTTCTTATATAAAAAACATGTTAGGATGTATTTTATATTTTGCATATTTATGTGATTTTTTTATCACAGATATTAGAATCTTATTTTAAAGTTAGCTTTTAAAGTTACATACAGTTTACCTTTTTGTGTGTGACATTATGTTGTGTCATTACTATATTGTATATTCAAGATTGGTCAAAGAACATAGATATAGTCCTTTATATCATGTTTGATAGGCAGTAGTCTGCAAATGAGGAAACAATGAAGAGCGTTCTTAGAGTTTTTCAGATTACTGCAGACCATGCGCTGCTGCTATGCTTTTTTAGTGCTTTAAGCAATTTGACTCTCTTACTTGAATTTTTAGTGAGAAATCATTAACAAAATCAACAACAAAAAGCCACTGGATTTTTCTTACACTCCTACAATTTTTTTGTCATGACTTTTGGTGCGGCTCTTCCAACTAAAATAATGGTATGGTGTTGTATTTCTTTCTATAGCATAGACCAATTCTAGTCACTTTGGGGAAAAATGTAATTAGTTAATTATTGGCCACCATGCATGTACTAGATTATACCTATTTTAATCTAACACTGGGTATCTACATTACATTGGAGAACATTTATATCTTCAGTGTTATGCCAGAATAGCACAATTTTTAGATGCCTTGCACCAATTTTATTTAAAGATTTGCATTTCTTATTTACTAAATATCAACTTTCTATACTCAATAATTGAGATAAAATAATGTTACCTTTTGGATTCAAATTTGCCTACTTATACATGTGTGGAAATTATACTCATGTATTACTAATTTATTTCCCATCATTTAGATATACTTTTGAATGCTATAAATATTTATTCTTTATTTATTATATAGACTATAAACATTTCAAAATTGACTGTAGAGTGAATTTTTAATGTTTTCTGAATATAAAACTAATACAAGATTATTATGGAAAGTTTAAAAAATACTGAAAAGTATAAAGAAGAGAAAAAATTATCTGCAATCTCACTATCCAGAGATAACACTGTTAATAATTTTTGTATTTTCTTTCAGTCTTTGTCTATGCTATTTATATGTATGAGTGTGTATATGTGTTTGTGTGTATGCATAATAACAGTATTGAGATTATACTGATTGTGTAGTTGTATACCCTACTTTTTTATAACTTGACATCATAAGTACTTCCCCATGTCTTTGAAAATGTGATTTTTTTAAATGGCTGCCGAATATTCTATTGTATGAATATACCATAATTGAACCTGTTTTCTCTTTGGATATTAGATTGTTTCTAATATTTCACAATTATAAATAACAGTGGGATGGACATCTTTGTATGCAGAATTTGAACTCTATGTTAGACTAATTCTTTAGAATATATTCATGGGAATGGGACAGTTGGTTTAGATGTTGAGAACTTTGTTAGGCTCTTTAAAATATGGCCCAATTACCCTGCAGAAAGTTTGTGCCAAATTAGCAATATATGAGTTCTCATCATATTCCTCCTCCACTATTACTATTTTTTCTAATCTTTAAGTTTGTTAAGCAAATATTTTATTGTTCTGTTGAACATTCTAATAAGTGGTTTTACAACGAATCATTTTTTTCCCTTGTGTAATTTTATAGTTGATTGATTAATAAAAAACGGGTTGCATAGGTTGAGTGGGCAGTAGCCTTATGAGTATGTTTACTGTACATTTAAAAACTAGAATATTTCAACATTACCCTACCCTTTTCCTAGATTAGAAGGACCTTTCATACTCAGTCATTAAGTAGAAGGCATTCCAAACTGATAGTTAAGTATTGGGTTCTAGTTCTGCCTCTGCCACTGATTAATTCTCTCACTATAAATGTGTCATGTTGTATCAAAACTTTCTTAGCTATAAAATGTGGAGGTGATCTGTTAAGCACTTTCCAGTTTCAAAGTACTTATGTTTTTGACTACTCTTTAGAGATTCTGGTGTCATTTACTTATGTTAAAAAGCTACATGATTGAATTAAGTTAGTATTATCTTTTGTTTTCAATACTACATACCAGAAAATGAAAGTTTTTTTTAACATAAAAAGGAAATTAATTTGCATTATTTAATGTGGTTAATATTACCTAAATTGTTGAACTTAAGCTTTTCTACTTTAAGTGCCTTTAAAAATGTTTTGTATTTGAAATCTGAAATGAAAAGGAAATTATATGTAATTCTATTTAGTTTCTTTTTCATTTTTACTTTGAGTTATTTGCAACAACTGTTTTTTAACCTTAGATTACACAAATCAGTATATTGATGGATTCTTCACTATTCAACTAGTGAGTCCTTGAGAAATGTATGTTAAAGATTAGCTCAGTGATCAGGTAAGTGAGTGCTTCATCATGGATGGGTAACAGACCTTCATACAGAGTAGGGTAAAGGACTATTCAGATATTCCAGTGTTTATATTTAAATGTTTCAATATGAATGGTAGGCCTCCTGATTTAGTTGATGCTTATTGTTGCAGATCTCAAATTTTTCTTTCTTAGCTATTAATTTATTACTGTAGATTAGAGGTTGTCAAATGTTTGGTCCACATAGTAAATATTTTGGGTTTTACAGGCCAAATGATCTCTGTTTCAATTACTCACCTTTGCTATCATAGCACAAAAGCAGTCATAGACAATGTAAACGAGTGAGTGTGGCTGTGTTTCACTCATACACAAAAAAGACATTGAGCTGGATTTGGTGCTGTCCCCTGTCCCAGGTGGTGTAGCTCACTTGTAGTTCAAATTATTGGCTGGTAATTTAAGCTGAAACAAGTGGTTTTATCATCCCATTCCTCTCTTATTTAATGGAGTCTAATTTGCTGAGTTTGAGTGTTATTTATAATAGAATTATAAAGTTAAGTGGGAAGTGGGTAAGGGAAACTAGGGACTCTTAGGAACTTGTGTTAAAGCACTTTGAAGCCTTTTTATTTGCTGGAGCCCATTGAGAGATATACTTTGCTGCCATAAATTAATCAAAGATATAAATTATTCTAAGCACTTGGCTACCTAGATGGTAGGATCAGATGAACCTTTTTTACCTAGTGTTTTAGCACACTAGACCAATAATTTAAGAGAGATTGTGAAATGTGAAACTTTATTTGCCATCAAAAGACTATTAGAAAAATAACTACGATCATCTATCACCATCGCTTCATTTATTCCCCACCCCCAGTAATTAGGAAGGACATAAACTCAGAATAAAAGAGTTATTCACTGTGAATAATTTTAAGTTGACAAAAAATTGCTATACTGTTCTCATTTACTGTAGATCACTGAAAACTTCCATCAAGGAGTAGTATCAGTCCATAGACTGGCAGGTAGTAAGTTCTGTGATATAGTTGCTGGAAGACTTAATGTAGTTACAGAATTCTTATTGATTAGGAGATGTAGTAAATCACATGCACTATTATTGTGTTAAATTATAAGTGCCCCCGTGGATATTATGACCTGTGGGGTTGATAGGGAGGCACCTCCGGAATGCTGAAAGGCCTGAGTACCGTGTAAAGTGGGATGCAGCTAAAGAAGTTGGTGATACTTATTTTGGATGAAATCAGTGTAAAGAGGGAGTTTTCCTCAATTATTTGAGTGAGTGCTATGTGTAAAGAGGAATTGAATTATTCAGTGTTGTTCTGTCTGCATAAAGACATTGGAACTATTCAAACAAACTAAATCAGTAGTTCTAAAGTAGGATCCCTATACTGTCAGCACCAGCATCACTTGGGTATGTTATTGGTTTAGATAAAAAATTATGGATCACCAAGCTGGATTGAGTACAAAATGAAACACTTCATTTACATAAAACTTGCAGAAAATTGTTTTTAAGTAAAAGTTGATTTTGATTATTTAAAACTAACATTCAACACAGATTATATATAAATTAATAAGATGATTGTTACACTGGACCCTTAGACTAATTAATATACTTTTTGATTTTAGTTAAAACATTTAAATACAAGGTAAAGTTCTACCATTTACTAAAATAAATTTAAGTTAGTCTTTGAATAAGTGAAGTGACTTAGCTTTCTTAAACAGAGATGTTTCTTGAATCTAAAACAGCCATATCAGTAGCAGAAAAAGGTATGGAGGGAGCTTGTTCTTTTTTATACTTGTTATTGTCAAAATAGTTGAAGGGAAACCAGGAGCAGCTGGCAGATAAGTTTTTCTGTGCTCTTCCTCTATAGATAGGAGTGGCATATCACAATACCATCATTGATCATGCTACACATTTGGTAAAATTACCCTCAACTAATGCTGGTAACTGAGACCTCTAAAAACCACTGTTGTGAATGGATTTTGTTTGTCTATCATGAGTTCATTGATAGATTCTGCTTGGTGGTTACTATTGTGAAGAATGTTAGGGTTTTATATCTATCATTTGTTCGAGTCCTACAGTGATTCCAGAGTGGTTTGTTCCCAAGATGAATTATTACATTTGCTGTGTGTGTGTGTATGTGTGTGTGTGTGTGTTTCTAATGCAAGGTTTTGACCAATCATTCTTTAAAAATAATGGAAAAATATTTAAACGACAATTCTCCTGATTTTGAAAGCCATAATTTAATGCAATTGGATTTTCATATAAATTGTAAATTATGTTCAAATGCATATTTTATACTGTAAAGTGAGGTTTGTAATTTTACTAGATGTAGTGCTATTTATTTTCTGTCATCTTAATAATGAAACCAAAGAGAATATAAATACCATTATTGAGAAGTTATTGAAGGCCAAGTGTATTTGACTATGAACAAAACCTGAGTTCTAGTCTTTAAATCTGCCAATGTAAACTTTTGGAAAGTATTTTAATTTTTTTGACCATGATACTCTCTGAATTACTAACTGAATGTGATGTTACATACATTTAAATAAAAAATATTAAAAAGATGAAAATACAAAAACTAGAATATATATGAATGACAGACTTTGTAAATTTTTAAAATTAAATACTTAGACTGTTGAACTAGGTTTAATAAAAGTATTTTTAACTTAATTTTATAAATGGAAATTTTTTTCTAATTTTTTTAATTTAAAATTTGTCCATTTGAATCTAGCACATAATATACATTTAGTTGGTGTTTGTTCAATTATAAAGGAAGGAGAACAAAAGGCAATCTTCATATGAACCATTTTCTAAAGGACAGGAAGACATATAGCTTTTGATTAGAAGCACTTTTTAAAAAATTTTTTTTCCATTTTCAGTTTTTAGTGTATGTGCTGCTGAAGCGAGCACACCATTTTCAGTTTTTAATTGTAGAAATCAGCTTCTTATTTAAAAGATGGTAGAATTTAATATTTCTAGGCTCTATATAATGCCAAATGAAATGAATAGTAATGTGAGTGATACGGTAATTTTGAAACCATTGACCCATTATGTTTAGCTTAGATATTGCAATATCCTCTGGTGTTTTCTGTTACTTAAAAGTGTTGCAGAGTTTTAAAAACAGTAATTAAAATGTGCTTTTGCTGCTTGCCCATTGACATGTCTAGCCAACTCTCAAATAGAAAGATACTATGGAGTGCACACTGGAATCCATTTTCACTTTTGCCAGTGAGTTGCTGCTGTTTTGCTGGAACAAATCACTGCTGTTTTCTAAAGCAGAGTTTATTGCTTTATTAATATGAGTTCACATTTAATAATATGACTCCTAAGGGCCTTTCTACTTTTGACTTTTTACTGATACGACAATAATAAAAATACTTTATAATTTAATATATTGTACTTTTAATATTCAAAATGTTTCACAACTTTTTCTTTCCTCTTAATATCATCAATAGGTAGGCCAGACATTATCTTACATTTACTGATAGAGTACCTAAGGTTCATACATATAACATGATTACATAACTTTACGTGGCTACTTAGTAGCAGAGCTAGGACAAAAATTCAACTCTTCTAATTTTCAGTATTTGTGTTAAACAAATACTATGCCGTATTCTGTTTTATTTTTGTGCTGGCTGTTTAAGATACCATATTGAATTCAGATATTAATGGGTTTTTACAATTTCAATAAAATGGGAATTGTTCATGTGAATGTCTATTTTGATTAATTGAGGTAAATATTTCTTTTGGTGGATTAAAATATTTCTAATGACTGCAGACTTCTACTTTCTTTGCTGGGAGGTTTGCTTCTAGATCTCAGAATTCTACTGCTTGCATCATTAAAATGCCTGGCTCCTTTGTAATGGGACAGTAACAGAAATGAAATTTAAGTGATTTGGTATGTGAGTCTTCTGATGGTGAGACTTTCCAGCAGACCCTTGACTCACCATTCCACTCTGTTCATAAAGTGTCCTGCAAGCACCTGTGACTCTACCTTGGATTTTCTCACCTACACACAGGGCAGGGTGGTGTGCTAGAAAGATAATGCCCTGGGAGCCAACCATCAGCAGTAGTGGATGGGAATTGGAGGATAATAATTCCAGTTTCCTTGCACTGCTGGTGCTGCTCTGAGGCATGTTTCACATTGTCTTCACACATTTCCAGTGGGACTGGACCTCATTTCCTATAGCAAGAAACTCTTACATATGTATTCTTAATTTTCTTACTCTTTTCTGTCTCACTGCCATTCCTTTATTAGTTTCCTGGGATTTCCTCCCACATGAGCTTCTTGTCTTTGAATCCTTGTCTCACAATCTGTTTCTGTGAAGAACTAAAACATGTTTGGTTTTGAAAGTCATCACTAGTATTCTTGTTAGATAGGAAAGATTTTTTTTTTTAAGATAATTATTTTGGACAAGATCTAATACAAGCATTTTAATATTCTGACTTTTAGTTCGTCTCGTAATCATATCCATGTTCAATTTAATTTTCTTAGCTTCATTTCATAAAGATTTAAGGAAAAAACATTTTGGGTAGAAAGTCAAGGTAAATATCTGTATGGAAATCTTTCTATCAGATCTGTTTGTTTTCTTCTAAAAAAAATTGGCTGACTATCCAAAATGATTCAAGAAGGACACAGTGGCTATTGTGGTAGAAATTAAATTAAGACAATTTATTTCAACCAAAATTACAGATTATTTTCTAATTGGGTCTAACTTTATTATTTCTTACCAGGATCTGCTTATTCACAGTCAGGGACCAGGATTAGCTTTGCCTGACATTGAGTATAAGGATAAATTTAATTCCTGTATAATTTCCCCAAAGATTATTCTATCATCCTTGTTAATTCAAAACTCTCTGTGATCTTATTGAGGATTAAGAAACATGGAGTTTATAAACTGAATAAGCTCTATATTTAGTTCATCATTAGTGCATCTTAATAGTTTTTTGGTATCATGAATTAGAAATACTGGCTTTGATATGTTTTTAAAAAATGATATGGGAAATTTGTATTCATTTTGGGCACATGTTAGTTATCAGTCTTCTTTCTTTCTCATGTAAAAATTGTGGTGTGCCTGAAATGTATCCTATATTGACTAGGTTTATGATATGGAACATAGATGAATTTAATCAAGTTTATAGTTCTCTTTACAGGGCTACACTAAGTTACCATGCACAAATATTTTCCCACAGGAAAAGCAAACTATTTAAAGAATATATTTGAGTTACCCTGATTGTAAAATAATACCTTTAAACACCTCTGTAGTTTTTTAAGGCAAAAATACCAAAGAGTATATATAATTTAGAGTGTTTTCTCCCATGTAGTTACCTTGTTGTACCTTCAGATTCTGTCATGTTCTCTTGTGGCAGGGCATTTTTTGATGTCTGAAGCTGCATTTGTCTGTTATTAGTAGAAATGGCAAAAGGTCAGCTGGGTGATTAGACTTGATTATCGGGAAAAAATATGTTAGTTATAAAGAAATAAGTCCACCTTTCTCCTGAGAGACACATCAGATTGCTCTGAAGTGGAAACTCTCCCAAAAATCTCTACAGTGATATATATGAACAAGCATATAGTCTTAAAATAACTTTTTGTTTGTAATTACAAGTTACGTTATTTTAAAAAAATTAATTTTGTTACTTGATAGACGTGATACAGCTAAACAAGCACCTAATTTATTACTAAATCCACTCAAGGCTTTTGGCATTTCAAATATCTCAATATGGTGGATTGAAAATCTGGTATAAGGACAAGAGATTGTTAAAATGTGTCAAGAAAGCTAGCCCATTTGCTGAACACTACTTTTTGTAAAGAATGTTAGATAAAGTGGTTAAAAATGAGGAATATCTTATAAAAATCTTTGCCGGAAGCTGACTTCTTGTGTTATAAGGGAGCAATCTCATGATAACCAGATGTAAAACAAGCTTCTAAAACTTTCTTTTTAAAAGTTTACAAATATTTTTTCATTACCAGTGGCCACTTACAATATAATACCTATGTCTGAAGTAATGAAGTGCAAGCTGGCTTTTTTAACACTTAAAAAAATTACTCCTGGGGAAGCTGGGATGGCTCAGTGGGTTAAGCGCTCACTTTGCAGCCCCGGGGACCGAGGATCGAATCCTGGCCCCAGCCAGTACGGAACCATGTGCTGAACTGGGAGTTCCCCCAGTTCAGTTCTCTCTCTGTCTCTGTCTCTGTATCTCTCTCTCTCTCTCTCTCTGTCAAAAATAAATAAATAAATAAATGTATTAAAAAATATTACTCCTGCTTTCTATTAATTTTAAGTATTTGTATTCGACAGTGCTCTTTCTGAATGCTTGTTATTTTGATGGATCTTACAGGATCAGTCTGTTCCTAAAAGTTCTTGGATACAGTTGTCAGAGAAAATTAACTTGGATGAAACAATGATGCATGTTTTAACAATTAAAATATTTTTAAAATTTTTCTTTAAAACAGATCTCCATAAATGCCGCAGATAATTTTTGTAATTTCTGGTTTTCATAACTGTTTTTGTGTTAGGAAACTATTATACCTTGCTGTACCTGGTTTGCATTTTTTGCTGTTTTAAAAATTGTCACATGTATTTTATAACAAAAGTAATTTTTAATTGAATGTTCATGTTATTGAACAAGGAAAGTTCTATTGTTAGTACTAAACGAGCTGATACTAAGGCATGGTGTTTTTGCATGGAGTTTTTGATTATCTAAAGGGTATCAGTTTCTACTCAGGTACAAGAGAGTTAATAGATACAAAACCATTTGATTGTAATTTACATATTAAGTATAATGTAGATATTTTGCATTATAAACAAGTGTTTTTTTTAATTTTTACATGCCTATTTTTTAATGGAGATTTAAATGATTTTTAGATAATAGAAATGTATGTAAATATGTAATATTTAAATCATTACTAGCTTATTGAACTTTGATTTAGTGTGTGATAATAGCTTTTATATGTACAACTACATGTTCCTTTGTCTTTCCTTGAAATTTTACCTCTAAATGAAGAGATGTCTGTTACAATAGCTTCAGGTTTCTGTGACCAACTCTGCTATAAAATGGCTTAGAAAATATTAATAGAATTTTATGGTAATTTTAATACTATGTGGTAACAAAAAGCTTTATGGTTAAAATCTTCAGTTTTTCTTACTATTTTCTACCCTATTTCCCACTCCTTCTAGGGAAATGAGACATTTGTAAATGGAATTATTTTCACTGAATTTTAGTTGTTCAGCCCAAGCAGTACTGTGATGAGATATGATTTACTTTCTCCTTTTATAAGAGGGCTTACCACACTTAATATTCTTAAAGAATAAACCTTTACCAAATTTTATCTGTAGTTACAGATCAGTTTAGGAACACCTTCAAGAAAGTTGACAGATTGTGTAGCAAAATAGAGATTTTGAAATACTTGAGCATAGAGATTTTTGTCATGTGCAATGAAGAACAATGTTCTTTCAAATAAAGATAATGAGGTTTGTAAATAGAAAATATGACAAAAATGAATGTGGATACGTAAAACATTAAATTTAAACTCAAAGACAAATTGGTTATTCATAGAAAAAAGGTACTATATGTTTTAATTATCTTCTATATGTTTGAGAACTAAAGCAATAATGCCAAGATTTATCTGTTTCGCCCATTTGAGTTAGTTGACACAGGTAATTATATATAATAGTATTGTTTTAATTCTATAATGCTTATTATCGACTACCATGTAAAAAGACATTTCCTCTAAGATAAAAGATACTGATAGGAAGAGAAAGGATCTGTGTCCATCCTCCTTCCTCTTTGTTGTATCCTCCTCACCCCCCTATATTAATAATAACCAAAACACCCCCATTTTATAGCCCTGGGGAGGCTGCTTTTAATTGAACTGGGAGAAAACTTTTCAAGGTACCGTAGCTCTGAACATGTGGCTTCTGGTAGTGGATAATCTGCATGCTCTGGTATCCTTAGCCATGACTTTTTTTTTTTTTTTTTAATGGAGACGAGCTCAGGAGATTTAATACCTTTATTGTTTTTTGAGAGAGACAGACAGAATGGGGAGGGCCCAGAGCAGTCTCCATAGATGACAGTATTAGTTTTCTATATAATTTCACTCCACAGGTGGGCGCGGGGCTGCGCAGGGCAGGAACTGGGCCAGGAGCCTCCTGCATAGGCCCCGGCAAGAACTGAACTGGGGGCACACCCCAGCTCAGCATGTGGGTCCACCTGGGCTGGAGCTGGGATTTGATCCTTGGGATTCGATCCTCAGGCTCCGGGGCTACAAAATGAGTACTTAACCTGCTGAGCCATCCCAGCTTCCCCAGATTTAGTACCTTTATACAGCAGCCCCATTTGGGGGTGTGGGACAGGTGTTGGGCAGATTCTCCCCTTGTAGTGGTTTAGGATGCTTTATGGTCCCCCAAAACCCAACCCTTCCATTCCCACAACAAAAACTCCCCCCAAATCTCCTTACCCTTTCTTCCTCTCATTTTCTGTTTCTCCATCCTCCTCCATTGAAACACATATGGGAGAATAAGACCCTGTAAAGTAGGCGATTATTGCACTTCATAGTCTGCCTGTCCCCTTACTATTTGTGCTTCTTAATCCCTTCACTTCTTCACTCACCCCACAATCCCCATCCCATCTGGCAGTCACAGTTTATTCTGTTTCTATGAGTCTGTTTTGTTTGTTCATTTATTTAGTATTTTACATTTTTAGTTAGCACTCATTTTAGCATTATCTCCTAGATGAGCAGCCCTACCATTAATCGTATTACCTTAGTTCATTGTCCTTCTAAATGTCAGTGTCAATTAAGGTAACCGTTAAATGTATTGAATGTAAGGAAAAGGGTGAAGAGAAGAAACGACCATTTAAAGCTACTGAGTTTCATTGCTTATGGTAAAAAATGTTTTAATCTTTTGCCAAATTAAAAAAAAATCTTTTAAAAGGAAAGGAAAAAATTTTTTATGCAAATGTTTGTAAACATGTATGTATATATGTTGGTTTCTTTACCTCCAAAACTATTAATAAAAATGAATTTTTAGTTTCTTCTTGAATGGGGTTCCTTTTGTTTACTAGGGCAAATTCTGCAAGCCTAAAACACTTTAATCTGAGTTTATCACATGACATTAGAAGAGACACAGCTTTTTCCATTTTGTTGTCATTTTTCAACCAATGTTCCTCCCCCCCATCCAAGAAAGAATGTCATTGACTTGTTTCCTTTTTAAATTGAACATAATTGTTATATATAATTGATATATAACATTATATTAGTTTCAGGTATAATATATAATGATTTATATTTGTATACATCGTGAAAGGATTACCACAATAAGTCTACCGTAGTTAACATGTATTATCACACATAGTTACAAAAATATTTTTCTTGTGATCAGGATTTTTAAGGTCTACTCATAGCATTACATTCCCATGACTATTTTATAACTGGATGTTTTTATCATTTGACCTTCACCCATTTTCCCCACCTCTGGCAACTACTGATCTGTTCTTTGTATCTGAGCATGTTTATTTTTTTTACGTTTTCACATATAACTGAAGTAATACAGTATTTGTCTTCCTCTGTCTGACTTATTTCACTTAGCATAATGCCCTCATGGTGCATCTGCACTGTCACATTGGAAAGATTTTAGTATTTTTTTAATGTCCATTGATGGACATTTAGGTTGTTTCTGTATCTCAACTATTGTAAATAATGAATGCTGCAATGAAGATGGGGGTGCATAGATCTTTTTAAGTTACAGAGTTTTTATTTTCTTTGGCTAAATATCCAGAAATTGAATTGCAGGATCATATTTTTAATTTTTTGAGGAAGCTTTATTCTGTTTTCTGTGGTGACCTCAATTTTCCTTCCCACCAACATTCCATAAGGGTTACCTTTTCTCTACATCCTCTCCAACACTTATTTCTTGTCCTTTTGGTAACCATTTTAACAGGTGTGAGGTGATACTTTATTTTGTTTTTTATTTACACTTTCCTGATGATTAGTGATGTTGGTCATTTATATGTCTTTGGGAAAATGTCTGTTTAGATCTAATGCACATTTTTTAGTCAGATTTTGTTTTTCTATTGAGTTGTATTTTTTTTCTACTGAGTTGTATGAATTCCTTATATATTGACCCCTAAGCATATGTATGATTTGCAAATCTTTTCTTCGATTCATTAGATTGCCTTTTCATTTTGTTGATAATTTTCCTTTGCTATACAGAAATTGTTTAGTTTGACGTAGTCCCATTTGTTTGTTAATTTGTTACCTTTGTTTTTGGGGTGGGATCCAAAAGATTATCGCCAAGACTGATGTCAAGATGCTAATGGTCTGTTTTTTTCTAGGAGTTTTATGGTTTCGGGTCTTACATTCATGTCTTGAATCCGTGTTGGGTTAATTTTTTGTGTATGGTCCAGTGTCATCTCTGTGTTAGTGTCTATGTATTCAATGAAATAACCACCTCTCATACTCTTAAAGGAATGGCTTTGTTAAGGAGATGAACCGTATTCTACCTTGCCCTAGCTCTGGTTCTCTCAAACCTTTGTGATTATCCAAGCAGTCTATTTTATTTTTAATTTGAGGGTGTTCTGAGACCTGTCAGTGTCCCAAAGGGGAGGATCTCAGTCAGCACCTGACTGATTTGGAGGCATACACTTGGGGAGCAGCATTTACAGTATGTAAATATATAGAGTCTTGTGGGACTACAAGTTTAATCCCTATTGGCCACCAGAGCCAGGTTCCTCAGACGAGTGCATAAACTCAGTTTTGAAAGATACTGGTGAGCTGTAGTGAGACAGGGAGAGTGCAAAGATAGCATTTCCTGGCCTATGTTCTGGGAGCAGTTCTGTAGTCTCTAGATGGGTGGCACACCTGAAGCTTACATGTCTGATCAAAGCTTCAGGACAAGCAAAAAGGACCTCAGGAAGACTGGGCATGTATTTCAGCCTGCTATTGCAGTGCCCTGTCTGGTAGTCCACCAAGAACTGTTTGTTACAGACCTGTGGAACTCAGGAACATAAAGCCCCCCATCCACCACAGCCAGGAAATCCAGGGGCATTCCCGGGTTGGAGCCACAAAAATCTGAGTGCCAGTCTCATGCAAAGGCTCCCTACTGGGAGATACTGGCACTCTGGAGTGTGACAGGAAAAAGTTGAAGATGGTGCCTGTCAGCCTCCATCTTGAAGAGTATCCCAGCAGGCCCCTGCCACCCTATCCAAGGCTTCAAGATTAGCAATATCCTGCATGTGAAGTCTGGGCACTTTTCAATGACTATTTCTGAGCTGGGCCCTGGGGTGAGTGACACTGAGCATGGGCTCTTTTGAGAGCCACTTCCCAATTTGCCACAGCCCTTTGGGTCTTGTGAATGCCATCCCCGGTGGTTTTCAAAGCCAAATGTTTTGAGGGCTAGTCTCAGGTGCAGGGTATGGACCCTTTGCTTGGGGAGAAACTCGGACTTCTGAATTCACCCTATGATGAGTTGCTACAATGGTGGTGGGTTGTATGGAGAGATTGGGTCTCAACCTCTCCTGTGCCCTTTGTTGGGAACTTTTTCTTGGTTGCTCAATGTGAAGGAAATGCTCAGCTGGTTTTCACTGTCTTCTTCAGAGGAACTTGTTCCATATGTAGCTATTGATTTTGTGTCCCTTTGGGAGGAGGTAAGTTCAGGATCATTCTGTCTCACCATCTAGAACTGCCTGTCATTGATTTTTAAATACTATTCTTGGGTGGATTAATCCTTGAGACTGGTTGACCAATAGCATTTACTAAACCATTGAAAAACTAATGGTTGGTTGGTCATCTCTATGATACACTTTCATTCTTGAAAAACAGTTTTCAAAAAATGAAAACTTTTGGAAATAGAAACTTTGCTTATTGCTATCTGCTCATAATATGTCATCATGTGAACATTGTGAGAAAAATGGCCATCCTAACCTAGTATTTTTCAGAGTACTCATACATCATATAAACATAAGAGTTTTGTGCTTGATTTTTGAACTCCACATGGGGAAAGGAGAGAAAAATTCAGAGGTAAGTGACACACATGAATGATTTGAAGAAATAGGATTTGGAGGGAAATTAAGAAAAAGTGAATGGTACTGAGGTCAGGATTGATTTTGGGGTATGAGAAGGAATATATGGGTGATGATGAGCTGCTTTGTTAGTCAATTATAATACTTACACATTTTTTCATGTATAATATGTCCCCATGTATAAGATAACCCCTACTTTTCTAATATTAAGAAAGTAATATAGGGGGATGCCGGGATAGCTCAGTAGTTGAGCGCTTGCCTTGCAACCATGAGGTCCGGGGTTTGATTCCTGGCCCCGGCCCATGCAACCCTATATGCTGAACTATGGTGCAACTGGTAACCATGGAGATGGTTCATTGGCAAAGATTCTTGCCTCCCATGCAAGAGGTCCCCAATTTGGGTCCCACAGGGTGGGACTACATCACTACATCCACCTGTATGGAATGAAACTGTCACAACTAATGATGTACAACTATGGAGACTGCTCTGGGCCCTACCCGCTTCTTTTTCCCTCACCTTCTTGCAAACAGTAAAATGAATCTTAAGGAAAAAAAAAAAAAAAAAGACAATACGTGGTTTACTTCTGTGTATAAGATGACCCTCAATTTTTGTTCTAACAACTTTAGACAAAAGTATGGTCTTACACATGGAAAAATACAGTAGTTAAATAGTCCTAAAGGAGACTAGAGACCCTGGGAAAAACTTGTGCCACTTCAGGAACATAAAAGAGTACAGTCATGGGAAGTTTTGATGAAGAAAAAGGAGTAACAAACATGGTTTAGGTGACATTTAGCCTAGAAAAGGTTTCAAAGATTAAGTGACCTTTAGAAATGTCTTTTAGCTCAAGATGAGATTTTAGAATTCATTACTGAGGGTTATACCACAAACACCCTTTTGTGTGACGTATATTGTGAGTGGGGAATGGGGGATGGGGAGAGAAGCAAAAAAAGTTTCAGAATCATTGCTTAGTCTTACGATAAATTCAAATCTATAAGTTGGGGTGGTCACGGTTTAACTCATTGGATGCCCTTGTAACGATACAAATCCTTTGTAAACTTACAGATTATATATGTGAAATTCCTAGACATTTCAGTAAAAATTGATGTGATAGAAGAGTACAGCTTTTGAAAATGCAAAAGCTTATAGAATTCTTTTGTTAATAACTAGAATCCCATAAAATCATGCAATTTGGGGAAAATCTGAACTATGATTTTGACAAAAATGTTAACTTCATTAAAATTTAAAAGTATTTTTATTGAAATTCTTTAATTTTACTTGTTTGGTAATGAATTGATGCTCTTTAATCTGGCACAGAAGTGAAAGCTTCTGCAACCCTTTGGAAACTGTTAGCTGTGTTTCAAAAATAGTATATTTAAACAGTTTTTCTTTTTGGCAATACTCTTTAATTTTTTTTAAATGCCACATTTAAAAGTTTTCTTTTTTTAGTAAACCTTTAGCATTATGTGTATATTATGTACCAAGTAATTGAAAATGATACATAATATTGTAATACTCAGCCAATCTGTAGGCTATAATACAGGTCAAATCACACCATAGAAAGTACTATTTAAAATAGAATCTGCATAACAACACAATTCAAACAAGATACAAACAGTAGACTTTCAGTAAAAGAGAATGTGTGTACTCTGCTGCCTTCCTCTTAAATCAGATGTGTCTTAACTAAAGCGCTGCTGCCCTGTGGCAATACCGCCTTGGGTAGCTGACCACCTGTCCAGCACTTTGGTACTTTCTGTAACTCCTCACAGCTTGCAGGATATTCTTTTGATTATTCTCAGTGATCACAAGTCAAGAAGGATAGGAAATACTTATATATTGAGATATTTAAGAAATTAGGCTCTTGTCAGATAACCTGTAACAATGAAATCTAATTTTAATTTTAAACATAGACTTTTAGAGCAGTTTTGGGTTCTCTTTTCCCTGACATGTGTGTGACTTCCTCCTCTGTCAGTGGCTGGAATCAATGGTGTCCTTGTTCAAATCCATGAACCTACAGTGACACATGATTATCGCCCAAAATCTAAAATTTACATGAGGGTTCACTCATGGTCTTGACATTCTGTGTGTTTTGAAAAATGTGTAATGACATGTATCCACTATTACAGTATCGTACAAAATAGTTTCACTGCTCTAAAATTTCTCTGTACTCTGCTTATTCATTCCACCTTCCTCTGTACTTCTGGCAACACTGACTTTTTATTGTCTCCATAGTTTTGCCTTTTCCAGAATGTCACACAGTTGAAACCATACAGTATGTTTCTTTCATTCACTAATATAAATTTAAGGTTCCACCTTGCCATTCTATGGCTTGATAGCTCATTTCTTTTTAGCACTGAATGATACTATGTTATGTGGCTGTACCATAGTTCATTTATCCATTCACCTACTGAAGGATATCTTGGTTGTTTGCAAGTTTGTGAAATTGTTGATAAAGCTGCTATAAACATCTTTGGTAGGTTTTTATGCAAGTCGTAGGTTTTCAGCTCATTTGGGTAAATACTAAATGGTGTGATTGATGGATTGTATGGTAAGTATATTTAGTTCTGTAAGATTTTCAAGCTATTTAACAGCAGCAGTGAATGAGAGTTCCTGTTGCTCCATATCCTCCTCAGCATTTGATGTCAGTGTTTTGGATTTTTGCCTCTTTACTAGTTTCTGGATTTTTTCACAAAGAAAATCTATCCATGAGTTGTTAAATTGGTATGTTCATTGGGGGAAGGATGGTCCAGGGCTTCCTCTTCTGTCATCGTGCTGACACTGTTCTATAGAACACTTCCATGTCATGACCTCAACCAAAGAACTGGCCAGGAAAAAATAAAAAATAAAAAAAACTTGAGAAGTTATTTTCTTTGATTATTTACTCACAACTCTGAAGAGTTAAAGTCTTTTGTGTGAGACATCTAGAATGAAACTGTTACCTGGAATCAAACTATATAAAAAACTAAAGATCCCAACTTCACTATAGTACTTGTTTCCATATCCCCCTCTTCTGTTTAAAGGCCTCCTATTTTTGCTCATAAATGGAACAAGTTCTGCTTCTGCAAACTGGTTACAATGGTCTGAATTGACTAAAACTCAGTTTTTTAAAGCTGCCAATGGGATGATCGCATGCAATTACGAGGTGCTGCGTCTGTTGGTGTCCTGCCACAGTGTATTTGATACCACTTTGAAGTAATACGTTAAAGGGTTGAATGGTGCACATTCAGTCACACGTTTCCCTCAGTGTCCTACTGACAGAGTTTAACTTGAGAATGAAAGGAAGATTTTATTTTGATATTTAAATTCATATTAAATCTATAGACAGTATGTGTGGAGTAGACATCCAAAGATTGTATCATAGGTCATAAAAGTAAGTTACAACGTCTGTGGATCTGCATGACTACATTTGCTCATCTATAATCTCTCCATTAGTAAAGGGACATGTGGCTGCTGCTTATATTTTGGCCAACTCTGAGGTTTTGACATCATTGTTTTGTGGTGCATTGAAAGAATGTAAGTTCTGGAAGCATAGAGCTTGACTGGGTTATGGAAATTTTGATTCAGAATTACTCCAACAATATTCTGTTACCTCAATTCCAAGTTTTAAGATGTACTCGAATTTCAATATTTCTTATTAATCTCACTTCTTTCAGGAGGTCTTTTGATCCAAAAGTATAGCATGCCATAGAAATATTAGAGAATTTATATGAATGATCTCAAAGATTTCCTCATTGCAGAAACCATGTCGGGGTAGTTCAGTGGTTGAGCATTTACCTCACAATCGTGAGGTCCAGAGTTTGATTGCTGGCCCAGCCCATGCAGCTCATATGCTAAACTGCCGTGCAACTGGTCAGCATCAAGCTGGCTATGCAGCAAAGGTTCTTTCCTCCCATGTGGAGGCCCCCGGTCTGGATCCCATCCTGCAGGGCCCACATCCACGTGTGTGGAATGAAACTGTCACAACTACGGTAATGATGTACAACTGTGGAGACTGCTCTGGGCCCTCCTCCCTCTTCTCTCCTCTCCAACAATTAAATCAATTTTGGAAAAAAAGTCCTCATTGCAGAAGAGAGTATAATGGTCAATACCTTTCAGATATAACGTATTCTATAAACAGATTGACTGCTGAGGTCAGCCGAAGTGTGCAGTCTTTAGAGTGGTAGCAATTCTCTAATGACCACCACAACATTTTTAGGTAGTAGAATCTAGACTTTGAGAGGCCAACTTACTTATTGCCTTGGCTTTGAAGGAGGAATAATCTCCAGGGAAACCTCATAACTTGACCAAACAAGATTCATGTGTTCATTTTTTCCCCCTTATGTACATGAAACCATTTTTGACTTACCTAAAAAACCCAGACTACCCCTCTCTGGTCCTGGGCCATGCTGTTTCCATATTTTACCTTCTACCTCCTAAAATGAAGCTACTTTATCAGCTTCTGTGACAGTATAGTAACTCTTGTCTTCTCAAGAGAATGCTAGAATATCCTACTTAACATCAATTGCTCTTTCTTGGGAAAGTATTGACTCAATGGAATGTTCTTCAGCCGTTGTGTTTGTGCAGGGTAATCATACCAGTGCTCTCTATTGCTGCATAACTACAACAAAAGTGGTTTAAAACCACACATATTTATTATCATATAGTTTCTGTGGGTCAGGAATTTGGACACAGCTTAGCTGGCCATCTGCCTCATGGCTGTCTTATATGGCTTCAAAGTATTTGTACCAGGGCTGGAGTCTCATCTGAAAGTTTGACTGGAGAAGATTCTGCTTCTAAGCTCATTTATGTGGCTGTTGGCAGGAGGGAGTTCTTTGGGGGGCGTGGGACTAAGAAGGCAGGTGCTGGCCAGACGTTGCCCTTGGTTTCTTGCCAGCAGGGCTTACCCAACACGGCAACTACAACTGAGCTGTCAAAGGAGTGAGTCTGCTAGCAAGACACAAGTCAGAATCTTTTGTAGTCTCACTGTGGAGGTGACACCCTCTCAGTGTTGGTTAGAAGCAAGTTACTCCAGGGGAAGGAACTATACAATATCATTAATACCAAGAAGCAGGATTGTTGGGGGTCATCTTGGAGGATGCTTACCATAGCATTGGAGGTGCATTCTTTTATAACTTCTAGACAGAGTAGTTTGTTCACAGTGGGCTGAGGGAATGTGAACCATCTCATGTTGGCCCTGAATGTCTTAAAAATACAGGGATGATTCTTGGTAGAAATGGGGCTTGAGATCAGGTTTATCCTTACATTTTTGGAAGTGTCCCTTTTCATGCTTTTGACAAATGGAAGAATATCAATTTGTGGTCTTTTGTCATTCTCTCTGCTTTATATAATCCTTTAGAAATGGTACCAACCCTTAAATCTAATGCACAGTTGGTTCACCTATATATAGTTATTTAATACTTAAATATTTTCAAAACATTATTGCATATATTCTCATTTGGTCATGTTATAGTACCCTAAGTGAGATAGACAAGGCAGATATCATTGTAATAGCCTTTTCACTGGTCTTTCTGCTTGCAGCCTCTTTCTGTCTCCAACCTCTCTCTCATTCACCCCAGCACCACAGTTACGTAATAGGAAAATCTGATTGTGCTTCTCCTCTGTCTAAATCCCTTAATGGCATTTCATTATCTGTGGGATAAAATCTAAATTCCTTTCAAGGCTCTTATTTATTTATTTTTTTAAATATATTTTTATTTAGTTATTTTTGACAGAGATACAGAGACAGAGACAGAGAGAGAACTGAACTGGGGGAGCTCCCAGTTCAGCATAAGGTTCCGCACAGGCCGGGGCCGGGATTTGACCCCCGGCCCCCGGAGCTGCAAAGTGAGCGCTTAACCCACTGAGCCATCCCAGCTACCCCTCAAGGCTCTTATTGAAGAGTTTTCTTATTCAGCCTCATCTCTGACCTCTTCCTCCCCTTCCTCAATCATCCAAAATTATGCTTCAGCACTTCTGTGACTTTACATTTGCTCATGATGCCCGGACAATCCTCTCAGCCCCTGTCTCCATGTTCCTTGTCTTGTGACTCTCCTCTCAAAGGCATCCAGAGGATGATTGGTGTTGCAGGGCCAGGGGCTTATAGCATGTCTTTTTTCTTTTTACCGCAACTATTAACACTAACTCAGCAAGATGTTTCCTTGTAACCTCCTCAATTTTTATTGACTTATTTATATATTTTCTAAAGATTTATTTTTTTATTGTTTTGAGAGAGGGTGACAGAGAGAGAGAAGGCGGGAGGGCCCAGAGCAGCCTCTGTAGTTGTACATCAGTAGTTGTGACATGGTTTCATTCCACACAGGTGGATGTGGGGCCACGCCGGGTGGGAACCAAACCGGGGCCTCCCGCATGGAAGGCGAGAACCTTCACTGCCGAGCCATCCTGGTGGGTACCGGTTGCGCCGCAGTTCAGCATTTGGGGTTGCACGGGCCAGGGCTGGAAATTGAACCCCAGACCTCTTGGTTGGGAACCAAGTGCTCAGCCACAGAGTTATCATGGCATTTCTAAATTTTTATTTTATTGCTTTTTCTATAATGATTGATGTACCCTTTAGTTTGAACAGCATTATTTTGAGAAAGAATCCCTGGCACTTAGAAAGGAGATAGGTGATAGATATATATAGACATACAGACAGACAGATAGACAGACCAACCAGTATCAGAATGTACTTTCTTTCAAGTGTACATGGAACATTCAAGATATACCACATGGCTGGGCCATAAAACAAATCTCAGTAAATTTAAGAAGGTTAAAATCATTCAGAAGGTTGTCTCTCATCACAGCAGAATTATCAAGATTTAAATACAAAGGTTTAATTACAGGCTGATCCAAAAGGGAAGCTCTGGAAACAGCCAAGTTAATGTTTGATTAGCTAACTAAAAAGCATACTTACTGAGCTATAACGCTCTGTTTTATTCCCACTGTATTAAAACAGTTGATGCATCTTAATATTAGATTTGAAACAATGGAACTGTGAGCGAAGAAGAAAGAAAGGGAAATAAAAGTTCTTGAAAGAGCCCTTGTAGTAGAAACACAGTCACACCCTGGGGACCGTATTTTCTGAGAGAAGCTAAACTCACTTGGGGATTGTACTCACAACCATAGTCTTAGCACCAGGTGCTAAGCAACTGAACTTAAATACTTGTACTGTATAGTCTACAAATTAAAGGTTCAAAGTAAATAACTTTAGAAAAAAATAATGGATTCTCAGCCTTTCATTAATGTATTTAGCACATTATTGAGTACCCACCGTAGCCAAGGTTTTTGCCTTTACAAGTGAGGATGGCATATACTCTGGCTTTTTGGAGCACCTTAGTCTAGAAGAAGAAAGAAGATAACTTGAGGGGAGCTAGGTCTCCTCCACAAAGAACTGCACTATAATGTGTGCTGCTCATAGGATCATTGCTCTTTTTGAAACACCCAGAGGTAACGAGAACCTACCCGGAAGACTGAGCATCTTCTCTGCCCTCATGAGAGGGTAAAGGACCCCGGTAACTATGGGGCTGACATCCTGCCTTAGAAAGACATTAAAGCAAGAGGAGGGCTGACTCAAAGTTACAGACCTCAGATTTGCCATGCTTTCTTTTTTTTTTTTTTAAAAGATTTATTTATTGTTTTTGACAGAGAGAGAGAGATACAGTCAGAGACAGAGAGAAGGGGGAGGGCCCAGAGCAGTCTCCATAGTTGCACACCATCGGTTTTCCACATACGTAGTTTCATTCCACAGGTGGGCGCGGGGCTGCACAGGGCAGGAACTGGGCCGGGGTCTCGCCCTGGTGAGGACTGAACTGGGGGCACTCCCCAGTTCAGCATATGGGTCCGCATGGGCCAGGGCCGGGATTCGATCCTCAGTCCCTGGGGTTGCAAAGTGAGCGCCTAACCCACTGAGCCATCCCGGCTTCCCTGCCATGCTTTCTACATTAACTCATATGAATAGTCTTGAAAGAAGGCTGTGTAAACATGTATTCTACTTCAAGTGACTACACATACACTAACTTAACTGTTTGGTAAAGCAATTCTAACTGATTCCTCTAAAAGTAATGCCTTGAGTGCTCCATTCAGCTCCAGAGTCAAACATCTGCATCTGAATCCTAACATTTGCAGTAATAACATTTGATTAAATTTCTCAAGCCTCTTTCCTTGTGTGTGTGTGTGTGAAATAGGGATAATATAAAGAATTGTTCAAAATTAATGAAGATAAATGTTTAAAGTGCTTAGCACAGTGCTAGCATGTTTTAAGTTCTCAGTTAATGTTTGCTATTATGAAACTATATCCTAACAGCTATTCTTGAAAGGAAGCAAAGAAAGAAAGAAGAAGGAAGGGAGAAAGGAGGAAAAGGAAAGATAATGAAGGAAGGGATGGAAGGAAGAGAGGGACAGAAGAAAGAAAATTGAAAGAATGAAAGAAAAAATTCAGTCAATACACTAGGTGTCAGCATTGTGCTTCAAATAGTCATGTTCGCTAAGTGCCTTACTCTGGCTTTATTTAGAGGGTGTCCAAGTTGAACTGGCTTGGAATAGAAAGATACTTAAGCATGTCTGGGAAATTAAGATCTAAAACTGTAGATGAAGGATATAATAATATACTGGTTTAGGCTACTATGTACCAATTATTTTTCAAACTGGCAAGCTATTCAAAGTTGCTGCCTATCTCATTTGACTCCCGCTGTCTGTACACTGAGCATATTAGAAATTGAGAACAATCTCTGGTACTGGGATGGCTCAGCAGGTTAAGTGCTGGCTTTGCAGCTGCGGGGACTGAGGATCAAATCCCAACACTGGCCCGTGTGGACCCTGAACTGGGGTGTGCTGAACTGGGGTGTGCTTCCCATGTAGAAGGCCCCCAGTTTGGTTCTCATTTGGTTCTCACCCCCTGGTTCAGCTCCTGGCTCAGCTCTTGGCTTGAGGGGACGTGCCTCCCATGTGGGAGGCCCCCAGCCCAGTTCTACCCTGCACAGCCCCCACCCACCTGTGTGGAACGAAACCACGTTGAAAACTGATGATGTACAGCTATGGAGACTGCTCTGGGCCCTCCCCCTTCTCTCTGTCTCTTTGTCAAAAACAATAAAATAAATCTGAGGAATAAAAAAAGAACAATCTCATTTTTGTCTAGGGTGCTAGCATTTTTCTCATTTCTAGACTTTAAGTCTTCTAGTCATTTTCAAGGAAGGTCTGTGTTTGAATCCTGCCTTTCCTACTTATCAGCCATGTAGGTAATGTAGTACCTGTCTTACCTACCGCAAAGGACCATCAGAATGACATTTGAAAACTAAATGCTTTTTTAAAAGCCTTACTAAATTGTAAGATGTTTTTATTCTATATGTCTAGGAATTATTAAGAGAGATATGAAAGTAGAGATGGAGGAAGAATTGACCCAGAATTCTTTTTTTTTTAATTGAGATATAATTGACATATGATGTTGTGAAAGTTAAAGGTATACAACATGTTGATTTGATACATTTATATACTGCAATGTGATCACCACCATAGTGTTAGCTAACACCTCCATCATGCCACATAATTGCCTTTTTTTTTTAAAGATTTATTTTATTGTTCTGAGAGAAGGTAGAGAGAGAGAGAGAGAGAAAGAAGGGAGGAAGGCCTAGAGCAGTCTTCATAGTTGTACATCATCAGTTTTTTTGGTTTTTTTTACATAGTTTCATTCCACACAAGTGGATGTGCATCTGCCCAGGATGGAACCAAACTGGGGCCTCCCACATGGAAGGTGAGAACCTTCACCATCATCTCAGCAGTTACTAGTTGTGCTGCAGTTCAGCATGTGGGTTTGCATGGGCCAGGGCCAGAATTTGATCCCCAGACCTCATGGTTGCAAGGCAAGCACTCCACCTGTTGAGGCATCTTGGTATCTCTGCCGTTTCTTTTTTGTGGTGAGAACATTTAAGACAGAGTGTCTTAGAACTTTGAAGTATATAATATAGTATTGTTGTCTGTAATCACAGTGCTGTGCATTAGACATCTAGAACATATTTATTTTATAACTTAAACTGTGTACCCTGTGACCAACATCTTTCCAGCTCCCTCAGCCCCAGCTCCTGTCAGCCATTGCTTTGGCTCTTTTACATTCCCATATAAGTAATATTACACACCGTTTGTCATTCTCTGGTTTATTTCACTTAGCATAATGACCTCAAGGTACATTCATATTGTTGCAAATGGCAAGATTTTCTTCTTCATAATGGATGAATATGCCATAGTATATATGTATGTACATACATACATACGTATGTGTATATCTAGCTATCATCGCTTTCTATATATACATATATGTATATATGTATATATATATATATATATACACACACACACACACACACATATATACATATATATAAAATATTTATCCATTCATCCACTGATAAAAACTTACGTTGTTTCCATAACTTGGCTATTGTGAATAATGCTGCAATGAACATGGGAGAGCAGCTATCTTTTCAATATCCTATTTTCATTTCCTTTGGATATATACCCAGAAGCAGAATTGCTGGATCATATTGTAGTTCTACTTTTTAATTTGTTATGAAACCTTCATACTGTTTTTGGTAGTAGCTGAATCGATTTATATTCTCACCAACAGTGCACAAAGATTCCATGTTCTCCACATCCTTGCCCATACTTGTTATCTCTTGTCTTTTTGATAATAACAATTCTAACAGGTATAAAGTGATATCTCATTGTGGTTTTGATTTGCATTTCCCTGAAGATTAATGATGTTGGGCCTTTTTTCATATCCCTGCTGACTGTTCATATGTCTTCTATGGAGAAATGTCTATTCAATTCTTCTGCCTATTTTTAATTGGTTGTTTTTTTATTGAGGTCTATGAGCTCTTTATGTATTTGTATATTATCTCCTTATCTGATATATGGTTTGTAAATAGTTTTTCCTATTGCACTGATTGCCTTTTCATTTTGTTGATGGTTTCATTTGCTATGTAGACACTTTTTAGTTTGATATAGTCCCACTTGTTGATTTTTGCTTTTCTAGCTTGTGCTTTTGGTATCATATCCCAAAAATCATTGCCAAGTGCAATGTCAAGGAACATTTTCTCTATGGTTTTTTTCCCCTAGGAACTTTATGCTTTCAGGCCTTAAGTATTTAATCCATTACAAGTTAATTTTAGTGAGTGGTGTAAATAGAGGTCCAATTTCCTTTTTTCTGCATGCGGTTGTTCTATTTTCCCAGCATCACTTATTAAATAGATTATCCTTTTTCCAATGAATATTCTTGGCTTCTTTATCAAATATTAATTTGCTAATAATGGAGGAACTTATTTGTAGCCCCTTTATTCTGTTTCATGGGTCTAATGTGTCTCTTTTAATGCCAGTATCATACTGTTTTTCTTATTATAGACTTGTGGTATAGTTTGAATGCAAGCAGTATGATACCTCAGCTATGTTTGTCTTCCTCAGATGTTTGGCTATTCAGGGTTTTTGTGGTTTTACACAAATCTTTGAATTGTTTTTTCTATTTCTGTGAAAAACGCCATTGGAAATTTTGATATAAATTGTATTCTATCTATTGATTGACTGTGGGTAGTATAAACAATGTAACAATATTAAGTCTATCAATCCATGGACATTGGATATCATTTTGCAACCCCCAAACACACACACACACACACACACACACACACACAGACACCTCCACAGGTGCCTTTGGGAACACTAGCCTCCTGGTATTTGGCAGAAAAAAAAGCTGCTCCCAGGCACAAAATGTGATCCTACATTACCCGCTGACCCTTCTCAGTGAAGTCTGTGTAGAAAGAACTCTTAGCAATTAGTGGCAGGGGTGGTTGAGAAAACAGTTTCTTTATATTTTGTTCTGTGTGTGGTTGTGGGCATTTTTCTTCAATTACTCCTTCACATCTGAATGACTTACTTTTCCAAGTTTATGGTGGACAAAATGAGCTTCTTTCTGGGGGTCTGATATCACCCAAGTGTGAGATCACAGACAGAGCTGAGGGTCACTTTCTGGCATCTTTTTCTGTTACTGACTCTCTGGATGACCTTGGTAGTTCATTTGCATGGACGTAGTTCTTTGGAAAATGGAAGGGTTGCTCAGATAAACTTTGGAAACTCCTTTAGCTGTGACTCTTTGAGTTCTATGACTGTAACTTTAAAGCGGTTTTCACCACCTTGAGCCCTGCTTGCTAGCTCAGCCTTCCTCCCCAGGAAGAAATGTAATCAGATGAAATTAGCAGAGGGCATTGCTCCTTCAGGGCATTTATTCCTCACATGCTTGAGGAACAGTGGTGATGGTGATCACCTCCATAGATACTTGTGGTGTTCAAGTGGAAATTCACCCACCCTGAACCCAAACACCCACTGTCAGCTCTCAGGGGCTGGGTGTGGCACTAGGAGCCCACTGATAAATAGGTTTGCCTCTCACTTTGACAGTTGATGCTGTCTTTGAAATACCACATTCCCTCTCTGGTGTGAGGAAAATTGAATTTCCTTCCTTCTCCTTCCTCCCTTAATCTGACCACCATAGAGTTAAGATGGTAAAGACTGTTGATACAGAGTTAATCGTTGAAGGTGTGGGAAAGGTTGGTTATATCAAGGAATGGGCACAAAGGTTAGTGAGGAAATAAACACTTGCATGATTTCTGAAGGGGATACTGAAGAAAAGAACCCATATGATCAGAAGAATGGTGGGCACATAGAAAAAGAATTAGTGGAAGGGAATGGATGGACTACATTATTTCTGTGACTATTAATCTATCTTTTGAGGGCTTAAGAACATCTCTGGGACGAAGAACAAACCAACCAATCACGGGGACTAGGCTAGTTAGTGTCCTATTGTTTCTGGTGGAGTAAATATGTTGTTAATAAAATGCACAAAACTAAACCTCAATGAAACTGATATCCTTAGCAGATGGGAGTCATTCCACATGTAACCCTTCAGCTAGCTCAACAAAGTAAACAATATTTCCTTAGAGCCTGCATCTTCTGCTTTTGTAATTCAGACCACATGAAATGCTGAGAGCCTTTAAAAGAGGCAAAGTAACTTATCCCCTATTTGGCTTAAGGTGAGTGAAAAATTTTTAATCTTAGAAAACAAGTAAATTATATAGAAACATGTGAGGTATTTAACCGGGTGTCTTGGCTTTGGATTCTTTGGGATGCTATTCATACTCAGTCTTCCCTTCTGCTCCTGCCCGAGAAAACCTGATGATTTCTAAAAACTGCTCAGTTCTGGATTCATATTACATAAATGTACCAAGGATAAATTAGTTATTTCAGAGAAGCCACAGGCAGTTGTGAAACAGAATCCAACAGAGGTAGAATTTTTACTTCCTTACAGTCTTTAAATTTCCTACAGTAATAAAGAAATAGTATTGAAATCTTAAGACCTTTCCAAAAAGATTTAATATTAAGGTCCATTAA
>PVKE010018145.1:0-29929 GCA_004027555.1 Craseonycteris thonglongyai
TTTCCCAGAAAATGTGTCCCTGCTGCCATAGGACAGAAGAAGCAGCACCTTAACTCATGAGTGGATGAAAATCTCCTTTAAAGAGACCTTCCCAAGCAGAGGTGACTCTAAATATTCTTTGTAAGTAGACGCATAACCCTTTCTCCCCATTTTTCAAGCTGAGGAAAAATAGGAGGCATAGTCAGTTTGGTGGGGGACAGCCAGTTAGTCATGCCCCCCAGCCATGAGGAGAGCTCCAGCCCTTCTGGTCAGTGGTATATCCCATCCTCATGACTAAGGTGATTCATCCAGGGCGTGGGCCAGGGGGCTAGCTGAGCCCGACCTAAATCCTGGCGATGTACTTAGGCCATTCTGTCCCTGTCCTGTCCCCATCGTAGGAACCAACACCTTCACTTCTTGTGTAAACTAGTTGGGGTTGGGGTTGGGTTTCCATCACTCCCAACCCAAAAGCCATCACCACTACTCTCTTTCATGGGTTGGGTGAGGATTAAGTGAGATGATGCTCTATGGCAGGGCCCAGCACATGGTCACAGTTCAGTAAAGGATCCTTGTTGACGTTTCTGTGATAGTGACAGTTATTATTACTATTAACTGGAAAACGTATGATGAGCACTGAGCCTCATCACCTCATCGATCTCAAAGTCTTGTTACAGGGATGAGATGAAATTGGAAATGTGAAAGAGCCAAATGAGCTTTAAAAAAAAATGTACTAAAGACATAGAAGAAAATACTAATTTCCACAGAAGGAAAGAGCCCTGAAGAGAACCCTCCAGTCTGGTGACCGAGAAGAAAGTGACCTCAAAGGTAGACAGCCTACATCTGTAGTATATCCCACGTGGCCTGCAGTTCCAGTGGGCTTCATGCCATGGTCCTTCATTCATCCATAGCAGTATTAACTAAGGAGTTTGTTAAAGTACAGCTGACCAGGAGCCACCCAGATATTCTGAGTCTGTGGCTCTGGGGGAAGACCCCCGTAATCTGCATTCTTAACAAGCATCTCAGATTATTTTGATAGGGTAGAAATGATGCACTGACGGAAAACACGGGATTATAGGAGCAGCAGGCCATCTATCACAAATGTCCTGTGATATAGTTGGATACTGATTTCTTTGAATGTGTGCCCTGGATTACCTTACGTGCGAAGACACAAGGCCCTAGGGCACCAGGTAAGGTAAGGTGTCTTCAGCCTCAGCCAGACCCCTGTTTCCCAGGATGCCTTGTCATAAATACTCGCCTCACTGTAACAGGCCTATGTGGATTTATGGTCCCACATTTAATTTCAACTGCTATTCATTAATCCTAATGATCTCACTTAATTATTGAACAGTCATATTCCAATTTCTGGGGCACTAATTAGATCCTTGAGAGACTGTTATTATCCGGATGATCACATACACTGAGCCGACACTAGACTGTTCTCTCCCCACTCATCAGAATTTTATCCCTCTTAAGGATACTTTTTAGTTGCTGAGTATGAGTGTTTCGTATGACAAGATCTCAGAGCTGAGGAGTTATGAAATACTAGAACAGGACCTCAGATTTTGGTATGCATCAGAATCACCTGGAACTCCCAGGCCCACTCCAGCAAGAGCCCAGGTCCAAGTGGAACCCAGGAATCTGCATTAGAGTCACCTCACTAGGAATTCAGTGAGCACCGCAGGGAAATGGAAGCCCGAGAGGAAAGCTCCTGTTGGGATCCCCGCCGACATCTCTGGCCCATTGTGAAGATCAAATGAGATAATAGATGGGAGAGCACTTTGGAAAGTGTTCAGCACTATAAATACAAGGAGACACTATTATTTTCAAGCTGGAATGTCCTTGTGACAGAAATGGCTTGGTACTTTCTCTCTAAATTACCATAATCACCTGTTTGAGGCCCCAACCAAGCCCATAACTCTAAATTCACCAGGCATAGAATATAAATTCCTCCTGAAATGTCCAATAAAATTTTTTTTTTCTTTTCTTGCTGTGAGAATGTGCTTGGGTCCCTGCCTGGTCCTTAGTCAGAAGCTCTGCCCTTTTTGTTGCTAGTCCCCTACATCCTGGTATAGATCAACATCTCCTCCAACCTGGGGGTACCTGATGTAAATGCCCTGCTCTCCAACACACAGATTTATGGCCCTTCCTGGGACATTTACCTGTGTGCATTTTTACCGTATTTTCCGGCATATAAGATGACCCCCTAATTTTACAGTTAAAACATAGGTTTAGGCCAATATTCACTGTATAAGACTACCCCCCACTTCCGAGGCTGTAGTCTTATACAGCGAGTATAGGCCTAAACCTATGTTTTAACTGTAAAATTAGGGGGTCGTCTTATACGCCGGAAAATACGGTACTCCCCACATGTTGCCTCCTTATAAGCCTATTTGTAACTACTTTCACGGCTTTGCAAATAATAATAGAAAAAGCTCAAATCACGGCACCCCAGGTTTTGGTTCTTTCAGCTCAACCTGCTTACATTTGCTGCCTGGTCTCCCATGAGGCTAAGTTGGCGACCCTGATGGCCGCCTCTGTGCCCATGCCACGTCCGTACTGCTTGGTGATGATTCACTGGACAGCTCATCGGAAGACGTTCTGTGATGTTGCATTAAAATCATCCTCCAGGGGAAGCCGGGATGGCTCATTGGGTTAGACGCTCACTTTGCAGCTCTGGGGACCGAGGATCAAATCCCAGCCCCAGCATGTGCGGATCCATATGCTGCACTGGGGAGTGCCCCTAGTTCAGTTCTCACTGGGGTGAGACACTGGCCCAGTTCCTGCCCTGTGCAGCACTGTGCCCACCTGTGGAATGAAAGTATGTGGAAAAACCGATGATGTGCAACTATGGAGACTGTTCTGGGCCCTCCCCCTTCTCTCTGTCTCTGACTCTGTATCTCTCTCTCTCAGTCAAAAACGATAAATAAATCTTTAAAAAAATAAAATAAAATTATTCTCCTTGCCACATCCATCAGCTGGGTCCATTTCTGCCCTGATCTTTTCATGGCTCCTTCCAGGTTTCATAAGACTCTGTTTGTATCCCCACCCGCAAGTTCCTTCCACAGCAAAATAAATTTATAAAAAATGTGGTGGTAGAGAAATTTCAAGAACAGGCACTGGGGTTTGATTCAAGTTTTAACCTTTCTTTTTAAATATTTCTTCCGCACTTCCACAGATCTTATCTCTTAGCGAGCTCTCCACGTGTAAAACCAAGTTCAGGCGTTTGCAAGTTACCCACATGCAAAGTCTGTTTTTAAATCTGGAAGAACTCAGGGCTTTCCACAGATGGCAGGAAGCCATGTGTTCCCAGAGTTCAGAGTTCAGGGAATTTCTGCACTCTTTCCAGGAGTCTTCACCTAGCCTGCACATTTCAGAGATGCCTACTGGTCACTTTAGGCATGTGACTGGTGAATGACAAGCTCGTGCCCCATTCAGGGGGCCACACCCCCACAAGCTGCCATGGTCCCTCTAAAAGTTGGGGACACAAGTACACAGCCATATCCCCCATCCAGACTGTCTCCAGTGGTCGTGCTGCTGCTGCCGGACCGTCTATTGTGCTCAGAGGGCAAAGCTGCAGCGGCAGGTAGACACCTCAGTTATGTCCTTTTATCTTTTTCTTGGCTGACTTGATATATGGCCAGAGCTCATCCTTGAATACGTCTCCTGATTAGTGCAGTTGAATATCCACCCCACTTTAACATTTTAGCTAATTACTGATACAGCGCTTACAGTACACTCTTTCAACAGGACTAAGCAACATTCTTAGTCATCTATTACAACAAAGGCATTTCTCTCTTGACCACTTCTGTGGCTCTTTGCCAACGTCTGTAGCTAACGTAATTACAGAAGCCCACCTTGGCAGTGCTAGGAACTGAATTTTAGGACCAGCAACTCCTCTGTCAATCCTGCTGTTTTTATAACAGTGTAAAATTACACATGTACAAATTATTTTCTAAAAACCTAAATGCAAATTATAACCTTAAGTTTTTTGAGCTTTGAATCCTTGGCCTCTAAGAACCATACTGGTTTTAGAGTCAGATAGTAATATTGAATTTGTACATAACCTCTCTGTGCCTTGATGAGTAAAATTGGGCTGATTCCTTAAAGAATTATGCAGATTAATTGAGAGATTATTCATAGAAGGCTTAACACAGTGGCTGAGGCAGAGTAACCACAGGTTAACCATACCCTAAGCATTAACCTGGATCCCATAAACCTTCCTTGATATGAAACTCTGGTTCCTCTGCCCCTTTTCCTTTTTTTCTCCTTCAATGCCCTTTGTAATTTATACCTTGAAGACCTCAAAACTTAAACTGTTATTATTAATAATAGTTTTTGAAAACAACAATAAATGCCACTATTTATTAATACTTAATATGTGCCAGGCACTATTAATTCATGATCTCATGAAATCCTATGAGACTAGCATTATCGTCCTAATACTACAGATGATAAAACAGAAAGATCCAGTTCACACAGCAAGTGAGTGGCTGAGTCAGGATCCAAACTCAAGTTTATTTGGATCTAGAGTAATATACAGTTATGTATGACCTCTTCTATGATGATAGGAATAATGTGTAAGGATTTAATGCCTTTTATTTCCTCATTTATTCCTCATAGATCCATTCTGGGTCTTTGGCTTTGAAAATAGGGCTCAATTGAATTAGGATGAAATATCTGCTTTATCAGGACAATGAATGAAAAACTGGGTATCTTTCTGCCATAATTCCCACAGTTGATTTGCTGAAGATTTTTCCACTTCTAAAGCAGAGTGATTTTTTTTTCTCCCCTTCAACCTTCAAGCCGCTGGAAAATTTTAAATTATTCAAGACATTGAAGGTTTATTATCTGCTGGAAGGCTGTAATGTAATTGCAAGGTGTCATTTAAAGAACTGTCTGTCTGTGTGAACCACCTTGTTCTGAATACCTGCTTCTGCACAGAGCGAGACGATGTATATTTATCTATCTGTGGTGGTTTATAACCGCCTTAGATCAATCCTATTATTCTTCCTCCACGGCCCAAGCCCGAAAATAAATGTCTGGTGATGCTCAGAGCATTGAAATCAGCTGTGTATCATCAGTCGTTTATTTCTCTTCTGTCATTTGCATCGTGATGGACAGCCATGTGTTTGGGGGATTTCATTCTCATTACCGTCTATGATCACATTGTCTGTGTGCAGTACTGACTGGGATATTAATCACTCCAATTAGAGATGCCCTTTCAAATATTATATCCCCCCAAGTCATGCTGTTCACACCACGTTTGTCATAAAGATATAAATGCCAGCTCTGGTTTCCTTCTTCCTTTGACACCCCTCTCTGTATGGAGAGGGGGCTTTTCTCAGTGTTTATCATCCATGACAAGTGGAAATATTTTCATGTAGGAGGGTGGGGAAGATACATTATTTTTTCCTCCATAAATGTCTCATCAGTTCAATGACACTGTGGAGTAAAAAGTTTATCAAGTGACTTTCCCAGGCATTGGTATGAGAACAAGTAGACCAGCTTTGGTTCCAGTCCTGCCAGGAAATAGCTTTGTGACCTTGAACAAATTACATCACCTCTTTGGGCTTCAATGTCTGCATCTATAAAGCATGGATGACTTCTAAAATCGCATCAAGCTTTAAATCCGGGAACTTTAAGATGTCTTTCCTCACCTCCTCCCCAGAGTTCAGCGTTAGAATGTGATGCATAATCCTTGTCTTAATGAATGCCAGTTATTTAATATGGCACTGCTCTCAAGAAGTACTGAGGTCTGGAGAAGTATTTGCCCTTGCACGGAATGACCCAGTGGCTGTTTCCAGAAGCCCAGGTTTGGTATTTATACGTTTTCCTAAATCTTCTTCCTTACTGCATTCCTCTTTGATGTTTTTTACTTTTATCACCTCCAGCGCATCTGTTTCTACAAATGTTTTACCCCACCCCCTCCAATTTGCCTCTTGGAATAAGAAAGTTATTCAAATGGAAGTTATATTATCTATAATTAGGGCTAAATAGTTCCTAAATGGGTGACTCAAGACTCTCAGCTGAACCATGAGTGATGAGCTATATTTGGTGGCCATACAGAGGATAAAGCCTTTAATTCTAAGTGGAACTAATCAAGGAGGGCTTCCCAGAGGAGGTGTCATTGCCTAGTGCAAGATGTTCCCTGGATTAAGGGACTAGCATGAGTAAAGGCACAGAGGCAGGCTGGTTTATCAGACAAAGGAAGATAGTAGTGATTTTTTGGGAGCCTGTAGCCCTTGAATGACTGACTTCTGTGCTTCTCTACTGAGCTGGGAGTTCAATATTTCCCTGTCCCTAAGGGGACACAATCTGAGGGAAGAATTCAGGTAGAAAATGCAGTCTGGGGGAATGTAATTTAAATTCTGCAATACCAGAATTTGCAGACATTCAAGAAGTTCTAGTATGTCCATGCATATGGGTCAGTGGGAACAGAATATTTGAAATCAGGGCTGGTGCAAATAATGCAAGACCTCTGGTCACCATGGTTATTGATTCTAGAAGCACCATAAACCACAGTCCCTCCTGAGACCCTGGGGGCTATGCTATCTAAGGCAGCAGCCACCAGCCACCTGTGACTTTGTAAACTTAAATTAATTAAAATTCAATACAATTAAAAATAGTACCTTAGTCACACAAGATACATTTCATGTGATCCGTAGCCTCACGTGACTAGAGGCTACCATGTAGGACAACACAGATACAGAACATCACAGAAAATTCTGTGGGATAGTGCTACTCTAGAGGGCCAAGTGTGACACTCGCGAAACAGCAGTTAATGTTCAGTCCCCACAGTGCTGGGAGGTGGCATTTGGTATCAAATGTCAGGACTTGCCCTGTTCTTCAGCCTGGTCCAGTGTCCTGGGTCCACAATGCATAGCTCAGAAGCCCATTGTAGCCCATACAGGGAAATAAATGTATTCCTACTCTGCTGGTGCAAGTGTTGACACTATTATCAAAACTCCTTTAAAATATCCTTTAGAAATTCAGCAACACCATCTCTAGAAATTTTTCTAAGGAAACAATCAAAGATGAACAAATAGATGTACCTACATGGATGTTCACTATAATGTTGTTTATAATAGCAAAAAACAAGGAAATAGTAGCATTCTGGCCAAAGTTAACAAGCTGGGATAAAGGAGGGGAGCCCTAAATTATAGCATTTGCTGGTTCCTATGGTGTAGAAGCTCCCTTCATGGCTGATTTGAAGCTACCCATGTAACCTGGTAGATGGGAGGAGATGCTTATAATTGCGTCTCCTGAGCCCGTACAAGCACACTCTAGAGCATGCTAGCACATAGCCTGAAAAGAGAAGACATTAAATAAATCATGGTAGAAGATGCTGTGGCCACTGAAACCAGTGGTTCTCACACTTGAGCACACATAAGAATCACCAGAGGGCTGGGGTCCCACCCTTAGAGTTTCTGATCCATGAGATCCGGGTCTGATTGAGAATTGGTGTTACTAGCAAGTTCCCAAGGCAGACTGATCCTGCTTGCCCTGAGTCTACACCGGGAGCACTGTGTTGTAGGAGAAAATTTCCCATTTTGTAAATTAAAATGTTTACTATTATTACTATACACATAGTAATAATAAGAACTACACTACTAAAAACAGCTACATTTGTTGGGTTCTTATAATGTGATAAACACTGTGCTGAACATTTGCCATACATTATCTTACTTAATCTTCACAACTGTTCTGCGAAGAAAGGAAGCTACATACTGTCCCCATTTTACATACAAGGAAACTAAACCATAGAGCAGTGAGGAGTCACCCCTGGGTTCACACATCTGGTGGGAGGTGGGACTGGAATGTGAACTTGAACACTGGCCTCTGGGCCGTCCTTGGACCACTCCAGCATGCTGCCTGGCATACACGCACCTTTGTCTCACCTGTGTGGGCACAACACTGAAACACGACCCAATACCTGTGGTTATTTCTAGATGGTGAGGTCACAGGACATTTCTGTGTTTTCCTGTGGGCTTTGATGTGTTTTTCAAAATCTCTACATTGCACTATTTTTATAATCAAAGAAAATATACAACAATAAGAAAGGCCACTGTGTCCTTGGTTCATAGTCTGCACACCTTGACCTTGATAGCTGTTGGGTGGGAGGCTTCCGTACCTCTGTCACCCACAGTCCAGCTTGGCTCTGCTGGGCCACCAGCATTTGTTTTCCACTTGAGAAATCACACAGTTTTCTCTTGGGGTCATTTACCTGGTCCTCACAGCAGTCCTGAGTTAGGTCACCTGACTGTTCTGTTTTATAGATGAGGCCCCTGGGGCTTCATACACTGAAAGGCCTTGTCCAGGGTTACACACCTAAACGGGATGGTTTCCCCTTCAGTTACGATGTGTTTCTTTCTGGCTTCTACTCCTAGCTCACCGTGTAATTCAGTAGTTCTTATTTATTGATTACTTTATGCTGGGTATTTTACTTACAGTTCTGCACTAACTTCATGACAACCCTAAAAGGAAGATATTACCATCAAGATGAAAATGAGCACAGGGATGCACAGGCAGGTCTAGGATTCCAAAGCCCATTGATTCATTTGGAGAACATTTGTAAAACACCCACTGTCTGCCAGATACCTGCATTTCTGACATCAGCCATTCGAAGCCTGACTCTGCACCCAGCGCCCACACCCAGGTGCCATGGACTGATCCCAGACAGGGCTTGAATAAAGGGGGAGAAAGGGAGAGGGATCCTGGTGTGGGGCTAAGGGATGGAGCCCCAGCCTGTTGGGAAACCCGAGTCCTCACTGACTCACTGGCTTCCGGGTCAGGCCCGGCCCCTCTCTGATCCTAATCTCACAATCTGTGAAATGAGGACAATGGCATACATCTGTGACTTTCCATCTTTTTCTCTTTTTTCAAAAGAAACCATACCCAAGAGCCTGATGTAGGAAATCGTTTAAAGTCTGCTTCTGCCCCTGAAGGTGGGAGGAGAAGCAGGGTTCAGCCCCCCAGCTCCAGGGCACACCGGGGTAAGCCAGTGCCCTCTGGTCTCTGAGCCCTGGGCCCGTGAGAAGGAAGGCCCACAGGGGCCATCCCAGGTAAAGCCTCAGAGGCCAAACTCACGAGGGCCTTGGATTCCCAAGGACCCAGTATTGTGCCTTAGACTGTGTGTCTCAAGTGGGGCTCAGTAGATCCAAGAGTTAGCCAGAAATCTTTTCATGTACCTTTTGATTTTGATATTTAATCTTTTAAAAAATTATTTTACCAACCTGAACAACACTTTTCTTTTGCTTTGAAAGTTCACACTTGGAAGTCGGAATTCTTGGTTTCCTTGGTTAATATTTCTTACATAAATCCCTGGTATGTTAATGGATGAGGCCACAGTAATTTTTTCCTTTTAAGGGGAACTCTTCATTACTTAAATTTGAGAAATGTTGGCTTAGTCGGCATCCAAGAAAAACTGCTGAGTGAGCACATTTTGACAGAGAAGAGGGTTTGGTGTTAAGAGAGCTGGCTGAGGACGATATGTAAAGATGATTGCAGTGCAGGGGTAAATGCAGGAAAACAGAGGCTATTAATACAAATTGTTATGCACATCTGGACCCAATCCTATTAAATATAAAAACCAACCAAGCCATCTGTAACCGTGTGTGTGTGTGTGTGTGTGTGTGTGTGTGTGTGTGTGTGTGTGTGTGTGTGTGTGTGTGTGTACTTGGAAGTCTATAGAGCAAAATGTTAATAATGGGGTGGTAGAATTACACATGGTTTTTATTGCCATCTTTTTTCTGACCCATTAAACTCCTTTGGTCTTAGAGAACTCCATTTGGTAAATTACTCCTTTGTTGCTTTAGATCATAAACTTCTGGCTTTGAAGAGTTTATGTTCCTTTCAAAGTGCTGTATACAGCCTCCTAGACCTGCTTATTTGGCCTTTAAGTGATTTTTTTTAATCTGACTGAATTGCGAACATTTAGAAGTTGTGAAAATCCCCATTAAGGAAAAAAATCAATACTCTGGTTCTCCTGATACCATCTCTGGGCCCACATTCCCATGTGACCCCAGCTGGGTGTGTGAGCTTCTGTCTGTCTGGCCTATTTCTCACATCTCTCAGCAGCTTCATCCTAGGAGCATGTCCCCCCACTCTGCTTTCATCCTGGGGGCCTTTTAAGCACCTTATAGGATCTGTTGCCCCATTGAGCTGACGTGGAGACTTACACAAGGCCCAGGGTGGTACAAAACTTAGGGTTTAGTTGGTGACCATTGGGTTGGAGGAGAAGACCTTGGACTCCTTTTTCACAGCACTTTACATGAGATAAATGGGAGAAAAAGAACAGAGGGTTTGGGGGTGCCTCCTCAGACTACATCCTCATTAATTACTAAATATTAGACCAAAAGCATCGGTGAAATGTTGGGACCTCTACCTAGCAGTTTGTATTTCTGAACGGGCCAAATGGAAAACGCAGTCTTTACTATGTTTTTCCCTAAATGACACTCATGGACCACTGGGAAGGATTCTGTGTAGGACAGTCAGATGCCCTCCCTGGATTGATTACGTAGATGAAATGGAATTTGACCTGTTCTGTATGGAGGAGGGTATCTTTAGAAAATGTAAATTGGGAAGGTAGGGTTTTCTTGGGGATGTCAAGACTGATGCTGTTTTTCCTGGTGTGGCATAACTTTGACAACAGTAATACAACGACAGTAACAGTAACCGTGGCTAATGGTGTTGATGTGCACTCTGCCCCAGACACTGGGCTCGCTGAGCACTCTGCTTTTACAGCTTCTCATTTCATCCCAACACCCTAAGAAATGAGGTTCCATAGTATCCCCATTTTATAGATGAGGAAACTGAGACTTAAAGAAGTGGAAGTAATTAGCCAGAGCTGGTCTGTTGGAAAAGCTAGAATTAAACCTAAGTCTGCCTGATTTGGGAGCCTTGCTCTTAACCACTGTGCTACACACTCAATCCTGTGTGTGCCACTTTCGTTTTTGCTACTGACAGTAATAATGATGTTTCCATTGTCTGCATCTTTAAGAACCCTCCTATACCAGCATCCTACCTGACAGTCAGGGAATGGATTACTATCCCCATTTAACAAGAGAGAAACTGAGGCCCAGAAGGGAAAGTGACTTTGCCAGGTCACAGTTCTCTCTCATCCTAACTCCTCAGAGTATGCCCAGGACATTCTCCCCGCTTGAGTGTGGCCATGTTCTCCCAAGCAGTCACAGTCCTTCAGAACTTGTTTTCACAAACCTCTGCCTCATTAGATGTGCATTCGTCAGTGCCGGGTTTTCCCCCCTGTTTTCTGCCCCTGTGTGTATGAGCCTTGCCACAAGAGCCTTATTAATCATTTGGAGTTGAAGTTTACCAAGAAAAATATGCCAGAGTGTGACAGGCCATTAGTATTTGTGTTGTAAGGAAACCAGTAATCATCTTAATTGGGGCACACTTTGGAGCAGAGCAGGGCTGTGTTCTGAAGGGTTGTCTCCTCCTTCATAGACCACTGATGCTTTAAAAGCTACAGTAAATGCACCTTCCGAAGCATCGCTGTCCATACGAGGCATCTGGCCCGTGAAATTCCTGGCTGGTCCAGGTTAGACAAGCCTCTTCACTCAGAGCAGCTGGGTGGGAAAGATCTGCCCCTAGGAGAGACTTATGAGGTCAGTGGAGCAGCCCAGCCTCTGGCCCTGGGAACTCACGCCCACTGCTGTGGGTTTTTTTATAATTTTTTTTATTGTTAAATGTATTGGGGTGACATTGGCTGGTAACAATTACCGTATATTTTGCTCCATAAGACGCACCTGACCTGCCTGGACCTGCTCTCCTTCCATGCAGTCCCTGCTTTCTGATCTGGCTGCAGGCTTCCCCACGGCATCATGAAGGTCCCCAACGTGCACTTTTTTGCGGTACTCGCTCCGTAAGACACACACACTTTTCCCTCCGCTTTTTTTGGGGGGGCGGGGAAAGTGTGTCCTATGGAGCGAAAAATACGGTACATGGTTTCCAGGCATACAACTCTACATGACATCATCTATGTGTTGCATTATGTGCTCACCAACTGCTATGGTTTTGACAGTGACCAGATTTGCCGAATAAAACACAGGTGGCCCCAGAGGCCGGGAGCAGCCCAGGGAAGGAGAGCGTAGCCCTACCCCAGCCCCTACTCAGTGAACCTCACCCAGATCCTAACAGGGCTCTAGTTTTTCCTTTTTTTTAAAAAAAAGTGTTTACTTCCCTTTTAAAAGATGAAAGTTCTAAAAAAAATAAAAATAAAATGATACAAGTTCTATTCTTCCCACACCAGTCACCAGAGATTCTTGGAGGGACGTGGCCTGACCCGCTCTAGGAGAACCTTTTGTGTATCATGCCAAGCCAAGGTTTTGTCTAGCTCTACTGTATCTAGTTTGTACCATGAAAACAGTAACTGTTTTTCTAAATAATTATTTTATTATATCAAATATGCCATTTACAATATATCCTCTTGGGATACTGGGATAGCCCAACAGATTAAGCGCTTGCCTAGCAACCACAAGGTCTGGGGATCGAATCCTGACCCACGCCCATGCAAATTCATATGTTGGACGGCAGTGCAGCTGGTAAACCCTGGGATGTCAGTGAAGGTTCTGCCTCCCATGTGGGAGGCCCCCAGTCAATACCCACCCTGCATGACCTCACATTCATCTATATGGAATGAAACTATGTCACAACTAATGAGGTACCACTATGGAAACTCCTCTGGGCCCTCCCCCTTCTCTCTGTCTCTCTGTCTGTCTCCCACCTTCTCTCAAGAGAATAAAATAAATCTTTAAAAAATATATATATAACCTCTCTACTCACTTAACCAAGCCTTCCCCTCCCTTCCCAAGATTCTCTCCATTCTAAATAGAAACTGCTTGGGGTAGGGGAGCTAAAAATTGGACATTTTGAGGGGCATTTGGGGAGTATCAAAAAAATCTTAGTGTGCATATTCCATTATCTAGGTATTCCATTTCTCAGTGTCTATCCTAGAGAAATACTCCCCATGTATAGCATGAGACACATGGAAGGATGCTCACTACAACACTGTAATAATACCATATTAGAAACAAGCTAAGTGCCCATCAGTAGAGGAAGGGGCATAAACCATGACATATTTCTAATATGGTGTATGATTGAGCTATTAAACACAAGGCACTGAGTCTAAATGCCATAAACAGAATTTTAAGATGTATTATAAAATGTAAAATGCAAACTGCAGAACATTTATGTAAATGCACACACACGAACACAAGCAGTACTTTGTTTTCATGCTGTGTGCATATGTGTGTATAAACATAGAAAAAGGCATGCAAGTATATACTCTAACCTGCTCTCACTGGTCACCTAGGAGACAGGATTAAGGATTATGTCAAATGAAACTTTACTCTCTCTTGTATTTGTAGTTTGGTATTTTGTTACAAGGAGAATGTGTACATTTTTTTCTCATTTAATTTAAAAAGAATACTATCTTGAAGAAGATAGTTGACCTAGTAATTTATTTTCTGCAAGGTTTTAGAGCAAGGGTGTTTAACCTGGTGGCTTCGCTCTGCCACGTTGGAAGAATTATCTTGAGCCACACATAAAATACACTAACATTAATGATAACTGATGAGCTAAAAAATATATATATATATCACAATGTTTTAAGGAAGTTTACAAATTTGTGTCAGGCCACATTCAAAGCCGTCATGGGCCACAGGTTGGAGAAGCTTGTTTTAGAGATTTCATGTGTTCCTTTTTTGTAGGGAGATGTCTTAAGCCTTTATAAGCTACATGTTTATTTCTTAGCAAAGCCTTCATTTGATACGCATACATACTTAAGAAATGCCCCTTCGAATTGATAGAAATCATGAGTAACTTCTTTGTTGTTTATTAACGAGATTTGTCATTGGTGAGAAGACATCAGACTCTAACTAATTCCCTGGCTATTCCACTGTTTTAAGGTTCTGCTTCCTTTCCGCAGGCTACTCTTTCTGTCTAGAATGTCCTTCCCCACCTGACCACCTGGAGGATGCCATCAAAACTCTTCTTGGGAGGCTTCTGTCCTTGGTCCCCTCCCCAAAGTTAATGTCATCCTCCGGTACGGCTGCTAACGTTTGCATATGCATCCACTATCAAAGGAAAGCATAGTGGTTAGGAGCACATGCTCGGGAGTCACTGTTCTGCTACTTGGTAGCAACATAGATCTTCCAACTCTCCAAGCCTCCGTTTTCTTATTTCTAAAATGGAGATGATCGGCCCACCTCATCGGATTGTGTGGCCTTTACGTGAGCTAATACTTGTTGGCTGCTTGGCGCCATGTCTGGTACAGAATCGCTTTTCTGTGTGTCAGCTCTTAATGTTATTCTTATAGCAGAGATACCTTACTCAGACCTGGAGCCTCAGTATGGTTGTGTTGGTTTCTAACAGCTTGCACCATCCCTGGGGAGATAATGGAGACTCAGTTAAATGCTATCCTGCACTGACTTGTGCAGTAAGGATATAGAAGGATGGTGACCTTCTGGATCCACCATGGGGCTTTCTATTCAAAGGACATGAAAGCCCCAGCAGACCATAAAGTGGGTTAATTGGTGCTATTTCACCTATTTTTGCATTATCTGACTTGAAGCAATTTCCAAACTAAGCATATATTACTTGTATCATTTTTGAAATGCCCCTTTCCCCCAGAGGGAGGCTATGGTAGCCCATAGGAATGGGGTCACCAATGAGGGAAACTCAGGCACCGTGACAGACCCGAACAGTAAAGGTCCTGTGGAGCCATACCACCTGTTTCTGGGTAATGCCAGTCGTCTGTGGCTTCACAGCCCCAATGGCATCTGGGTCCCTGCATGGGGACAAGATGCCTTTCCAGAGCTGAGAGAGCCTGGTCACAGCGAGCCTACGACAGTACTTTTTGTTTGGTTTTAATCTCATGATACCCCATCTATGAGCAGCTCTTCTGTTCTCACAGGGTATCCCAGCAATGGGCATTAGAGGGGTGTGTGCACACACACAAGTTAAGCTGATTACATGGGCATCACGTGATTCATGCACAACCAGGACTGAAAAACTCTGCCCAGCGTGGCTCTGAGTTTAATGCCCAGAACTCCCAGCCCACATTGCCTAACACGAGCCCACAATGTGGAATTCCTTTGGAGGCAGCATTCCATGTGTTTTCTGGCCCCTGACAAATAAACACAACCCTTGAAAAGTAAACGTTGCTCACAGCTAGGGCTGGGAGACAATTACAGGGGTAGGTAAAATAGCCTAGAGCTTATGAAAAGCAAATCGCATTCTCTGTGTGCTAATTACTAAATGCATCTCAGAGGGAGGGATCCGGTTAAAGGATTGAGTTTTCACCATTTTTAGAGCCAGTTGCATGGACAGACACATCATCTTGGAATCCTACAATCAATCACACAATTCCAGGGCTGAAGGGGGCCTTTAAGGCCATGTTATCTAACTATTCCTCCAGTGTTTGAGTCTTTCTGTGGCTTGCATAATAAGTTCAGCCTGATTGAATTCGTCCAGTGATGGACAACTCACTGTCTTACAAGATACCCAACTCCTTTACAGGGCAGCTCTTATGATTAGAAAGTTCTTTCCTTAGGTTGAGCTGAACTATAACTCTGCAAATTTTGTTTCACTTCTTTCCTCTGCAGGCAGACAGCATGGTGTCAGATTTAGGGCATGAGCTGCCGAGTCAGAGAGCCTGGTCTTCTAATCTGCCTGTTATTAACTGTGGGCAAAGTACGTCACCTGTCCCAATCTTAGTCCTGTGTCAGGAAAAAGGGGGCTAGTTCCCACAGTTGGGTTAATTGGAAGATCAGGTGAGACAGTGGGAAAAAGGATATGTTAGATCTGCATGTACTGATATAGCAAGATGACTGTGACATGTTAAATAGAGAAGGGAGCAGGTTTCTGAAGAAATAAGCATAAAAGTAATTGGAAAATTGGGTGAGAAATGCACCAAATTATTAAGAGTTGCCATCTCAGGGGGATGAAACGAGAGGGGCTTGTCACCCAGATGTTACATTTTTCCATGATAGTTAAAAAAAATTTTTTTTAAGATTTATTTTATTGTTTGAGAGAAGAGAGAGAAAAACGGGGAGGGCCCAGAGCAGTCTCCGTAGTTGTACGTCATTAGTTGGACATGGTTGCATTCCACACAGGTGGATATGGGGCCTCACAGGGCAGGAACCGAACCAGGGGACATCCTACATGGTATGTGAAAACCTTTGCTGCCATCCCGGGGGTTACCACTTGCGCAGTTCAGCTATGGGTTTGCACGGGCTGGGGTCAGGAATCGTACCCCGAACCTCACAATTATGAGGCAAGTGCTCAACCACTGACCCATCCCGGTATCCCTAAAAAAATTTTTTTACAGCAAATGTATCACACTTAGAATCATAAAATGTAATGAAGACTTTTCCATTTTTAAAAGAAAAAAGATGAAATATCTAGAACACTTTATACCCCAAAATGGAGTCCACCTATATCAGTTGTGGTTTCTTTCTCTGCACGTGTCTGAATCTTGGAGGCATGTCCTAGAAGGATTTTGTACAAGTGTCCACCTATGAGAAATGGTCGTCAACATCTAACCCAAAAAACCAGTGACTACTTCAGGTCCTGCCCCATCTGCCTCAGGGACTTCGCATTTGCTCCTCCCTCTGCAGCAACTTGTAATCGGTCTGTGTTCTATTGCTGAATAGTCACATCCAAAATACAGCCATCTCACAAACATGCTTGGAGGTGATGAGCAGAGATATATACCTTCTGTTAAGTGGGGAGTGATGTTTGAGTAGGAACTGTATGAGTGGTCAGTTCATTGATAAATATCCTGCTGTTAAGGTGACTTGCTTCCCAACACTGCCCTCTATGTTTAGAGACTCTCAAGTGAATAAGTACCTGGATGACAAGGCCCCCAAACATGCTTGGCATCTTCCCTGGTGTGATATGTTGAATCCTCTGGAAGAACATTGTATGTATGAGTATAGACTTTAAAAATTAAAAGCAACAAATGGCAAGCAAAATGTATCAAGTCAGGATCGTTGGCCAGACATCTGTGAGCACCTGCCTCATGCCGGGTGCTGTGAGAGACAGGAAAATGAATCACTCTCAGCCCTGCCCTCAGGAAACTTGCTGCCGGGCAGATGGACGCGAGAGAAGAGCATCATTCACATAGAGGGCAACTCAGGAGCACTTTGAGCTGAGCCTGGACAGAAGCATAAGAGAAGGATGCTCCAAGCTGAGTAAGGGATTTGCCAGAATGAAGGGAGTGAAGACCAGAAAAGTAGCCGAGTGGTGAATGCTGAGCGAGGATTGGGTGCAGGGTGGACATGGAAGGTGGGCTGTGGACATTGCTGAGAAGCCTGACGTGAAAGATGACACCAGTAGACCTGCGCGGTGCCAACGGTGTGGGTAGGATGAGAGGTGAGCGACTAGAGACCAGAAGACCACAGAACCCAAGTTGATTCCTAATGTGGAACCTTCGGTAAATAGCTAAAGATCCCACAGTTCCTGCTGCGAAACTAACCAGTGAGGAAGCAGAGTAGGAAGAGGCCCAGAGGAGAAGTCTGCAGTACCCCACGAAGCAGAGGATCCTAGAAGCTCAGGCCGTGGGGCCGGGTTGGCGGTGGCAATAGTTAGAGAGGGTGGTAAGGAGCGCTCTGACATATGTTCAGCACTCTCTTCCTGTGCACTGAGCAAGAAAATCTCCCCCAGGAGAATGCCTTTGCCCTTTAACAAGTTTGAAACTGACAGGTTGACACCGTTGCTGAAGTGGAAGAATTTTTTTTTTCTCTCTCTTTTAATAACACCTCCAACGATAGGCATGGAAACCGGCATCCTAAGTGAAACACGTGTTGCTCTCCAACACCTGACAACCTGACATAATTTAAGAGCAGCTACGAAGAGCCCACCACTGGAATTACCCTTGGATGGGCTCCAACGGGGTGAAAAAGTGGAGTGGGCCAAGTGCAGGGGGCCAGAGCGTCTCTTCGCATTTGTGGCTGATTCATGGGGAGTCGCTTTCTGAAAACAGGGACAGCTGTAATTAACTCGATAGCGCTGGTTTCTGGAGTGTTTTTATTTGTCGTCTGATTATTAAGCATATTTATGGCCCTGCCCACCCGCTGAAAAGGGACCAAGGCATTTAGTCGAAATTAAAAGTGCAGATAAGGCTGCCTGTTTAGATAATAGCATTTTTTTAAATAGATTACTCATCTTCTACAAAATAAGGGAGAGGAGTTAATTTGTGTGATGAAGTGCTTTCTATTTCTAGGAGCTGGCTGGTGGATGTGATTGCCTGAGGAAGGAGTGTAACTCATTCTTAAAATCACCAAAGGCATGTTCAGGCCAAGTACCTGCACCCCAGGAGAGGGGTAATTTGTAATGTGATGCCAGGGAACAACGGGGCTTGCAGCTTCAAAGCAAATGTTTGGGGAAGGTGTACAATTTGTCTTTCAATTGGAGGTCAAATTCCCATGTGTCTCAGGAAAGTGCCAGAGAAATAAATTTAACACGTTAATCTCAGCCATCAGACGAGCAGGCCGCTAGTTGTAAGTGATCTTGAAAAGAGACAGACTTGGGCTTGAATTCTGGAGAAACCACCACTAGCTGTGTCCCCACAGGCAGTGATGGGCCCATCTGGAGTCTCAGTTTCTACCCCTGTGAGGTGGGGTGAATGCCCATAGGATGGTGGTGACAGTTGTGTGGGGTGCAGGTTGTGGGGTAGAGGTTGTATGTGGTGTGCGGTTGTGTGTGGGATGCAGGTTTTATGTGGGGTGCAGGTTGTGTGTGGGATGCAGATTGTATGTGGGGTGCATGTTGTGTGTGAGGTGGAGGTTGTGTGTGGGGTGCAGATTGTATGTGAGGTGGAAGTTGTATGTGGCCTGGTGCCCAGTGGGTGTAAGCCTGAGTCAGCTGCCTGCTTCTGGCTCTGACTCCAGGGACTCACCCATTGTCTACTGAATGGAGACCCCCTGAAAGAACCCTTGTGTGCCAGTGTATCAGGGAGGACTTTTGACTTTACTGAACACTTGATGGGAGAAGCCAGTGAGGGTTTTTACAGCACATAGTCCATAGCAACCCACTGACAACTCTCACTAGACATTCCTATTCTCCCCCGGCCTCTGGGCCACACACACAGCACCCAGCCTTGCTAGTTCCCCTCCCCTCCTTTCTAAGTTTCCCTCCAGATATGTATTTTGTTCCTGGAACCTGCCCATGAGCATTTCTTTCACCCCACTTCATCCTCCTCTCTCACTTCCCCCATGGCTAACTACCACTCAGAACAGCTCTTAGACACATTCAATGTCCTCCCCAAGATGAATTCTCTTCTCTCCCCAGCTATGCCACTGTGTATATCAAGGGAAGTTTGTACTTCCTGGGGTTGGAACTCCACCAGAAGTTGTGCACTGTTTTAGTAAGTGATATCAATAGCAGTATTGCTCATACGGTACCTGAGTTGCCAGCCCACATACCTGTACTAGTCTGCAGGGGGAACTGGTGTGTATGCCAGTATAGGACACTTGTAGTGTTTGGCTACTTCTCTGTCTTCATGGACATCTCAAGCACTCGCATATTGAAACACATGTTATTCTGTTGCTTCTTCTTTATATCACAATTGGGGCATTATATAGAATTTTTTCCAAATTGGGTGTTAAGCAGGTTATATTGTTTATACATTAAATTTAGAATATTCAAAGGGACCATACAAAATGATTGTTACATAAAGGGACAATGAGTAGGACAGGGTTGAATCCCTGAATCAGAAGGTGAGTCGAGGTGAGTCAGCCAGATGTCGGAGCGGTGTTGGCTTTTGACACAGGGTGTAGCCCAGTTCCCTCAGCTCTGCTGTATCCTGGATGTTTTCTCCAGCTGCTGAGACAATAGGCCCATAGATGCAAAAGCTCCGCTGCACACGTTTTCCTGGCAGCTCTGATGGTGAGAGGGAAGACACCTAAAACATGCTCTCTGGCCTCTTTGACAGAAGGAAATGGGACATTTGGAAGTGCTGACTTTCTCCACCCATGTGGTGTTCCAGAGACTGCAAATCAACACACAGGAATTCTGGTGATGAGCTGCTGAGATAAGCAGTGCAGAGCTGGACCTGGGTCCTTTCATGTGCATTCTCAGAAGCCTGGTGATCGTAATGGTGACAGCAGTGGGTGCCATGCAAGGAGAACTGACCTCGGGTGAGGGGCTGTGGCAGAAGAAGACCTCAGGGTCGAGGGAGATGTCTTTTTAACGCTGTAGGTTTTAGACTATACCCTGGGTCAGGATTTTTCCCATTGCAGTAGGCTCATTGGAGGGCCTTGAAATCAGTTTATGCGGTCATGACCAGCTTTTTAACAACAATGAAACACAAGATAGAATAGAAAAAACTGTACCTGAGTGTATCACATCTTGTGTTTCAGTTATATATGTGTATACCAGGTCAGGATGTAAAAACGTATTTCTTTTTATGAGTCATAGTTGAAAGATTTGAAAGCCACTATTTGCCAATATGTGGAATCAGAATTCGTGAGACTTCCTGGGCTTGCAAGTGTGTTTGTTTGTGTGCGCATGTGTGTGTGTGCATGTGTGAGAGAGAGAAAGAAAACCAGTTCCCCTGGGGATTCTTAGGGCTAAGGTTTAAGAGCCCTTGTTTGTCAGATCTGTCTCACTTGAAGGTGACAGGAGAGTTGGGAAGACAGGTGAGCAGGAGGCCAGGCCAGGTGGGGACCATGTGAGGCTGAGGAGGGAGATAGGAGAGCACTGGACCTAGGACCCATCCCTTTCACAGGTTGCCGGGGGCCAGAAAATAGGCTTAGATTCCTTGGAGAACATTGCTTTTACTTCTTTTCTAGCAGGAGATGTAGGTTTCTATTTCTAATCTTTTAGTGATTCTAATATGATCACGAAGGCCTCGGTTTATTTCTGTGAGCTCACCTTCTGCATTAAGTCAGATCGGTGCTTCTCAAATGTTAGCACATACCAGGATCACTTGAAGAGCTTGTTAAAATCCAGGTCAGCAGGCCCCACCCACCTGATTCAGCAGGGCTGCCTAAGAATTGGCTTTTCTAGTAAGTTCCCAGATGATGCTGATGCTGATGTCACTAGTCTGGTGACCACTCCTTGACAACCACCATGTTAGATCAATAGACCCACGGGCATGCAGCAAATACTTTCTTGAGTAAACTGAACTCAGTTCTCCCCAGCAGAAAAGCCTTCGCTAAAGTACAGTTGACTCACCACTTTCAGCAGCAAGAAATGGCTGGTTAACACTGAATTGTGAACTTTAAATAGGTGAATTGTGTGGTACATGACTTATATTTCAATAAAGCTATTATCAAGAAGAGAATGGGGAGGAGGATGGGGAATGGGAAGGAGAAAAAGAAATGGCCAGTTTTTCAGATTCACACATCAAAAATGTTGGGAAAGCCAGGATGGCTCAGTGGGTTAAGTGCTGACTTTGCAGCCCCAGGGACCGAGGATCGAATCCCAGCCCCAGCCCGTGTGGACCCATATGCTGAACTGGGGAGTGCCCCCAGTTCAGTTCTCACCGGGGTGAGACCCCGGCCCAGTTCCTGCCCTGCCCTGTGCAGCCCCGCGCCCACAATGTGGAAAAATTATGAAACCATGTGGAAAAACCGATGATGTGCAACTATGGAGACTGTTCTAGGCCCTCCCCCTTCTCTCTGTCTCTGTCTCTGTATCTCTCTCTCTCTCTCTCTCTGCCAAAAACAATAAAAATAAATCTTTAAAAAATGTCTGTTATGCCTTAGATCAAGTTTGTCCACCTGAAGTCCATGGGCTGCATGCTGCCCAGATGGCTTTGAATGCAGCCTGACACAAATTTGTAAACTTTCTGAAAACATTAGATTTTCTTTGTCTATATATATATATATATATATATATATATATATATATATATATATATATATATATATAGTATAGAGAGGCCCCATGTCAAAGGAGAATGAGAAAGGTCTTCTAGCTGAACTCTGGGGCCCCTTTCAGCTCTTCCAGTCTCTGAAATTCCTTTCTGGGACTCAGGGGGAAAAAAAAAAAGTATGTCTCTCCTGAAGGATGCGTCTGTTTTCCAAAGAGTAAATGAATGATACTTAAATGCCTGTGCATTTTACCCGCTGACGCCCATCATATGCAATCATAACTTTTCTTCTCATCCTCTCTTTCTGATTTTCCTGCTAGTTATATTAACTTCCTGTAAGTTTTTGAGCAAATGAAAGTCCTGGACCCCCAGAGGGTGGGGGATAGGGCTGAGGTTGCGGGATTGGACACTGGTACCCGCCAGGCAGAATGGAGAGAGGGGCATCATGGAAAGTGTAGTTCCGTAGTTACCATCAGCTTTAAGATAAAAGACACCTGGTATGACTCCTGACTATCACCTGCTAACTACCTGAGCGTGGGTTAGCCCAGAACACTTCTGAGCCTCAGTTTGCCCTTGTCTCAGATAGTTAATAGTACCTACCTAGTAGAGTTGTCATGGTAACGAAATGAGACAATATGAACAAATGACAGCATTTAACACAGGGTCTAGGCACACAGTAAGCACTTGTGACAGAAATCCTGAGTGACAGTGATAATAAAGGTGAAGGTCCGCGTCATCTTAATTTTTGGCTGGAAACACCTGAGTATCATGGCAGGTCAGCGGCTGACACGTTTGACTGCCATGTGCCCGCCCTCCTGCAGATGGATGGGCAGTGCCTTAGAATACAGTAAGCCTTGTGAGTAAATAAATCACTCTGGAGACAGATGCGCTATGACACTTTAACAGCCAGATGCCCAGCAGAGCTGAGACATGACAAGACCCAGAACACCTGCATCTCAAAGGCCAGAGGACAGCTTCTCCCACCACGGCCTCTGTGTTATTAACACCCCCAGAGGCCCCAGAACCAACAGTGACACAGGGGCGATGCAAACTAGTTTGTGACTCTCTCCTTCTCTTCTTCCCTCCTGGGACTGTCCATGGGGCCCTCTCCCCCATGCTCTGGGTCCTGCCACAGCCCCTTTATTTCCGGGGCTCCTCAGCAGGTGTCTCTACAAGCCTCAGCGGCAGCAGGTATTCTGCTTGGGAATTAATTTGATTCCACACAGTGGTAGAGCAAAACTTCACGAACAGATGGGCTGGATGTGAGTCCTGTCTTCACCACGTACCTTGCTGGCTGTGTAACCTTGGACCAGAACAGCGCCTTCTGAATGTTGACTTTCCTCATCTTGAAATGAGGGTGATAAACCGTGATCTGCTTCCCTCACGGGGAAATCAAATCAAATCTCGCGATGGAGGAGGAAGGTATGTGGGTTCAGCAGGTACACATAGGCACCTCTGGCTCTGCCCTCTGCCTGAGAGATTCACTGGCGAGCAGAGTGTTCTCAGAGCTCGCCTTCCCGGGGCTTAGCGCTAGAGGGGGACAGTGTATGTAATTCCATGAATATGGAAGGATGACCTGAACAGAGTGCAGTGAAGGACCAGTTCTAGGGCTCTACAACCATCTACCCTAGAGACCGGCTGTAGTCTGGGGGGTCAGGAAAAGCTTTAGGGATCAGTTGAAGCTTGGGGCGAGCTCTGAGGGATGAGCAGGAGTTAACCAGGGGGACTGTGTGCAGGGGCTTTTGACCTCAGTGGTCCTGACAGAAGGGGCTCTCATAGGCCTTTGGACACCCGAACGAAGAAAGGAGGTGGGGGTGGAGGGAGTGTAAAGAAGGGCGGGAGAGGGGGTAAGGGCCAGCCATGTGTAGTCTTAACCATCCCTTCCTCCAAGGGCCATGGTAAGCCAATAAAGGGTTTTTACACAAGAGACGGGAAGGGCAGCAAGATGCAGATTGCTTCTCTTAAGAGATCATCTAGGGAAAGCTGGGATGGCTCAGCAGGTTAAGTGCTCACTTTGAAACCCCGGGGACCGAGGATCAAATCCCGGCCCCGGCCCATGAGGACCCACATGCTGAACTGGGGTGTGCTTCCCAGTTCAGTTCTTGCCGGGACCTATGTGGGAGGCTCCTGGCCCAGTTCCTGCCCTGTGCAGCCCTGTGCCTACCTGTGGAGTGAAACTATATGGAAAACTAATGTCAACTATGGAGACTGCTCTGGGCCCTCCCCCTTCTCTCTGTCTCTCTCTGTCAAAAATCAATAAAATAAATCTTTAAAAAAATAAAAAAAGAGATCATCTGCACTGCTTCGTGCATCCTGAGCTGAAAAGAGGCAGAAGGAAGCAGGGATAGCGTGGCTACCGCAGTTGGCCATAACTACAGTGGTCCGGACAAGGGACAGTGGTAGCCTGGATCAGGGCCATGTTCTTGCTGTCACTATTACAATGCCACTATGTGAGAGCCTACCCCCTTCTGCCTCAGTGTCCTAGGGCTACTGTCACAACATACCACAAACTGGGTGGCTTAAAACAGCCGAAGTTGGGAGCCGCAGGCTTAGGTGCAGACATGGCCAAGTGCAAGAACTACACCACTCATAACCAGTCCCCAAAATGACACAGACATGGCATCCAAAAAACCACAATCACAAAGATATGAATCTCTTCAAGGGGTGGACCGCAACTTCCTGAGGAACATGCACTTTGCCAAGAAGCACAACAAGAAGGGCCTGAAGAAGATGCAAGCCAACAACGCCAAGGCCATGAGTGCACAGGCTGAGGCTATCAAGGCCCTCGTAAAGACCAGGGACGTCAAGCCCAAGATCCCAAAGGGCAGCAGCCGCAAGCTCAGCCGACTGGCCTACACCGCCCACCCCAAGCTTGGGAAATGCGCTCATGCCCAGATTGCGCTCAGGCTGTGTCAGTCAAGGCTCAGACCAAGGCTGTAGCTACTCCTGCAATGCCGCGGCAGCTCCAACTCCAGCTTGAGCTCCGGCCCCCAAAGGTACCCAGGCCCCCACGAAGGCTTCACAGAGTAGAGGTCTCTGCCAACATGAGGACAGGTCTGGTCTGCCCCTGGGCTGCTGTCTGCAGTGAGCTGTTGTCCTCCTGTGCGATTTGTACAAATAAACCTGAGGCGGGGGTGCTGGGAAGGTCGACAGCAGAAGTTGATTTTCTCAGTTCTGGAGGCTAGAAGTCCAAAATCAAGGTGTCGGCAGGGCTGTGCTCTCTCTGGAAGCTCTAGGGGAGGAGCCTTCTTTGCCTCTCCCTCGCTTCTGGTGTTTCTGGCAGTCCCTGTCATTTCTTGGCCTGTAGACATATCACTCCCATCTCTACCTCCACCATCACGTGGTGTTCTCCTTGTGTGTTCATATTTCCCTCTTATCAGGGTGCCAGTCATTGGATGAGGGTCCACCCTAAACCAGTATGACCTCAACTTGATTACATCTTCAAAGAGCCTAGGTCCAGATAAGGTCACTTTCACAGGTCCTAGGGGTTAGGACATCAGCATATTTTTCTGGGGGACACAATTCATTCCACAGTTCCTTGGCCTGTAATTCCTCCCTGTGCCTCAGCTCACCAGGTAGAGCTCCTCGGATCCCTAATGCCTCAGACAAGACAGGAGGAAAAGGCTTCATATCAACACAGGAACCAGGGAAGCGAGCGAGCAAGCAAGTGTGTGTGTATGTGTGTTCAGGTGGGATGCACAGGGAGGTTGTGGGAAGCACAGTCCCTGAGTTCTGGTCCTCACTCAGACCTCCCAGCTGAGAGACTTGAGACAAAACCTTCCCTTTCCCCAGTCCTCAGTTTCCTCTTTGGTGACACTAGAATTGGTGATACCTGCTCCACCCTCCTTGTAGTGTCTTTCAGAGGAATCCAGTGAGATAATCAGCAAGTATTTCTGGGACAATACTGTGTGCCCAACATGGAGATTACTTGCTGGGCATGTTCTTGGGAGAGGGACAAGCACTAGTCCAGTGGAATTGTAAGATCCTTCCATGTTTGTCCCCTGGCTTTCCTGCTCCTAACAATTCCAGTGGTTATGAGCACAGACTCTATTACTCCCATTATCATCCAATGCACAGGTCCAGGGATAAAACAACAGTGACCTGGAGTTGACGGTTTCCAAAGCTGAGTAGATGGGCGTTCATTGTTCTGAGTGTACATTTTTAATATGTTTAAAATGATTCTTAGTCATTAAAAAAGTTTACCAAAGGAGACTACAGACTCTGGAGCCAGACTGCATGCATTTAAGTCTAATACCTGCCCTGTGCTAGCTGTTTGGACCTGGGAGAAGTTCCTGAACCTCTCTGTGCCCCCGTTTCCTCATTAGTAAAGCAGGGACACAAATCATGACCTGCCTCGTGGAGTGTTTGTGAAGATCAGATGAGTAAACGCGTGTACAGTCCTTGGGTTAGGTCCTGGCGTGGGTAAGTACTGAGCATGTGGTAACCATCGTTTATAGACACTGGGCACCAAAGAGCAGCCTGTTGCTGAACTGAGGTCATCACCGTTGGCTTCATGGAATAACAGAGTCATACCTGCTACTTGGAATTTGTCAGAGTATGGGCATCATGAAGCAGACCCTGAGACAGGATTTGAGTGCACTTAGTTATTGGGGGTGGGGGGGGGCTTTTGGGAAACACCTGCAGGTGTGTGTGGAAGTGAGAATAAAAAGGACCAGTAAGGGTGCCTGTGACAGGCCCCACAGTGGCAGCTCCATGTGATCTCACCGGGATCTGTGGAAGCCGGCCCAGAGCATATGTGCAGGGTCAGCCCACCTGAGCGGTGGGGGAGCTGGGGACTGTGTCCCTTGGGCCCGTTACATCACCCACTCTAAGCCTCACGGCATCTTTTATAAAATGGGACTATAATACCCCATTTGTAGTGTTGTTGGATGTGTCAGATTATGTATGTGAAGCAGGGAGCGCCGTGTGTGAGCAGGGCCTCAGTAATTGTTCCCTATGTCTGTCATCACTATAGCCATCATCATCATCATCATCATCATCATCATCTAAAGTCCCTTTCAGCTCTAAAATTCTATGACTTTATGGAATGTCCTCCTCCAAATGGCAAAATAAGGCAACAGTCCTGATTTTGTGTAAATGTGCTTGCTAGTAAGGACAGGAGGAGTGTAATTGCCCCCTAAATAATGGCTTCGGCTTTACCACAAGCTGTCAAACGGCCTTAATTGGTTGATCTGTAATGATGCAGCCATCTGCGTTCGGGGTGATTTAGCGATGGGGCTCTGCCCAAGCGGGGCCCTCAATGATTAGAGCTGGACAGGGTAATATTTCTTCTTCTGAAGGGAGTAGTGGTGTGTGCTACAGGAGATTATCTCATCCTCAAGTTAATGACCTACCAGTTGAACCGAGCCAAGAGGAAGTGCTGGTCACAATGACTATGGATTTTTCTCTTTTTAAGATAGTGTTCCTGCCCGCACAGCAGCCTATCTGGAGCTTGATCATGCCTCTTGCTATCTCGTCTCCATGCCCAAGAAAGTCTCTTTTGGAAAGATTTAGTCCCTCAATTAGGGCAAATTGATTTCTGCTTTCTACAGAGTCACTGTTCCAAAGATAAGTGGGAATGGGCGGGAGAAGCCATATTAATCTTTGCGAACAAGCAAGAAGGCAACCTGGGGTATTTTTCACCTTTCCAGCCTTGGGTTGTATATGTGCAGATCATCTTTTCTCTTTAGATCTTTCAACTGCTCTGACCTACAAGATGCTAAGCTGCCTCACACAAAACGCATTTCATCTCACACAAATTTCTGGAGACTTAAATCAAGTGACTGGGGCAGTGTTTCCCTAATGTGTCAGTGCAGGAGTGATTCTGAGTGGTACCCAGGAGGATCTCAGGCGGCTCAGAGGCTAAGTAACATGACTCATGTGCAGGGGATGTTTTCTCTTTTCAACTCTTTTGTTTCTTCTGATTAATTCAGATGGAGAGTCATGGTTGGTTAACCATATCTCCCTCCTTGACAAAGAGAGCCGACCTTAAGCTCCCAGTCAGGGGAGGAAGGAGGATCTGGCTAAAATCTAGTAACATTGTTTTAGTTTCATTTGTTTGGATTTTTATTAGCTCCATCACAAATGAATACTGATTTTCCATTTATGGAATGTGTTTAACATTTCCTCTTAAAATAAATTTAATTTTAAAAAGTCAGTTGGGGAAGCCGGGATGGCTCAGTGAGTTAAGCGCTCACTTTGCAGCACCGGGGACCAAGGATCGAATCCCGGCCCCGGCCCATGCGGACCCATGTGCTGAACTGGGGAGTTCCCCCAGTTCAGTTCTCTCTCTGTCTCTCTCTCTCTCTGTCTCTCTCTCTCTCTCTCTCTCTCTCTCTCTCTCTCTCTCTCTCTCTCTCTCTCTCTCTGTCAAAAACAATTTAAAAAAAAAATTTTTTTTTTAAAAGTGAGTTGGTTTAAAAAATAAATAAATAAACCTAAGTAAATTGTAGTAGGGTATGTAGATGAGGCAAAAATCATGTGATTGGTATATGATTGTCCATCTTGGGAAAACATGACTAGAAGGTGAACGCATCATGTTTCTACAGAGAGCCCAGCAATTGAGTGACTGTATGACCTTAGCCAAATTTCTTAGCTTCTCTGAGCATCAGTTTTCTCATCTGTCAAATGCAGAGAAGCAATGCAGATTATGATTTTATGAAACAAGGGAGATGAATTGTGTCAATCTGCCTTGCCAATCATAATCTGCCTTACCAGTGAAAGTGCTTCATTTCTATACAGAGTTAGAAAAAAGGCTCAGTGGGTTCTGGACCAAGCAGCCAGGGGACCTTGACTTGAAACACAGGTCTGCTATGAAGTGTGTGTCAGAGAAGGGCCCTTCTCGTCTCTGGACCTCAGCTTTCTGTCTATAAAATGAAGAGACTGAACTACCCCAGTGGGTTGCAGGCCTGGCTATGGATCAAATAAAACTAAAGTTGCTGGGTGGTACCTCTATTTACCAAATCACAGTTGCCTGAGGTAATACCCAGGCAGCTGTATTTATAGCCAGCTCGTCAGGTGATTTGGACACAAACCCCTGATTTGGGGTTTTCCTGCTCCAGCCTCTGATGGAGTGAGTTCAGAGCAGGATTCGGACTTGGGTTAGGAAAGGTGATAACCCCAGGGGCTGGCAAGGGCAAAGAGCCCAACATCTCTGGTCATGTACCACCTGGACTCTTAAGACCTTCTGGTCCAAACCCTGATTCAGAGACAGCACTGAGGCTCAGAGGAAGTAAGTGATGGGCTCATTGTCCCAGAGGTGGAAACACAGCCCAATTCTCCTTATTTCCAATCAGTGACACTTCCACTACACTCCAGCTCCCCCAGCTAAGAGAATGAGTATGTGTTTTAAGGAGTATTTTTTTAATTAAGGTAAAAATTACAATGGAAAAAAAGGAACATGTATCTTAAGTACACAGTTCCATGAGGTTTAACATATGAATACACCTGGGAAACCAGCACCCAAATCAAGACAGAGAAATTGCCTCACCACAGAAAGTTCCCTTACATGCCTTTCCAGTCAGTCCCCACACCTTAAGGGCAACTACTGTTCTTACTTCTGTCATTGTAGATTATTTTGGCTGTTGATGAACTTCAAATGAATCATACACAAAGTTTTTTTGTGTGTCTGGCTTCTTTGATTCAACATAATAATTTTGAAATTCACCCATGTGAATTTCATTGCTGAGTAGGAATCTGTTTTGTGACTACCACAATCTGTTTAGCCATTCACCTATTGATGGAAATTTGGGTTGTTTCCATTTGTGTGTTATAATAAAAAAAAATGCTCATTTTTTTTTCACTTTTTTTTGGGGGGAGTATGTTTTTATTTCTCTCAGGTAAATACCTACAAATAAAATTGATGGGCAGAACAGTTGCATGTCTATTTTATAAGAAGTAATCATACAGCTTTCCAAAGTGGTTGTACCACTATATATTCCTTACAGTAATGAGTGAGAGTTCCAACTGCTCACCTCATCCCCAATGCCTGATATTGTTCCTGTTTTTATTTTGCTGTTTTCCAAAGGTGTAGTGACTGGCATCTCTTGCTTTCCGTTCACATTTCCCGGATGAGAAATGAGGTTGAGCACCTTTTCTTTTTTTTTTTTTTTA
>PVKE010018146.1:0-20946 GCA_004027555.1 Craseonycteris thonglongyai
ATTCTACTTAGACTTCAAAGGGACCATTTAAACTCAAAGGTTATGCATGTAGAGTCAGGAAACTATGGCAATATATATATATTTTTAATTCCAAATTAAGTAAAAATGATCATTAGAAACATATGATCCATCTTAATATCATCTAAATAAAGAATTTAATGCCTGATTTGACAGGTACTCTAAAGTGTGGTGGGAATATTGAACTCTCTATATTGGAAATTACTAATTTAGGTTTTCTTCAAAAATGGTTTGTATTCCTTTGTGCAAACACTTTCTTATAAATGAGTGGTCAAAAGGATGTCCCCTCCCCCCACGCCCACACCACCACTTGCAACTCACTAAAGCAAAATCATTTTGTTTAGGAATTGTTAGCAGCTACTTAGAGAAACCAAAGTGGACCTCACAATTATGAGGCAAGTACTCAACCGCTGAGCTATCCCAGCATCCTCATATTTTCTTATTTAGGGAAAATTACTTACCGGTAGGTGAACTAGGATTAAGCCTTTTTTTTTTCTTTAGTTCTTCAGTCCCACCTACCTCTGAATTCTGGAGAAAAGTTCATTCTTTATTCAACAAACTTATTGTCACCTGGTATTTTGCACTGAAACTGTGCCAATAATGGGGGAAATAAATAAAAAAAACTGATAAAAATTTGAGTCACTAGTGTTTTCCTCAATGTTCTGTTCTTCTCTCCCTAGGCATATGATATGATTAAGTTGCATTTCTCCACCGTTTTGTAATTAGATATGATGTAATTACTTGCCACAATTTAATTGGCTATTGTTTCTTTGCCATTTATATCAGTAGGGATCCTCTCTGTCCCCCTCTGGGTCTAAGAGTAACTACAACAAATAGAGCTGTTCTGGCTCATTTATGTTGGACAAGTAGGATGAGAACATTAAGTTACTGAGATTTTAGATGTCAACACTGTTCAATTTAACCTACCCTGATTGATAGAATGTTCTTGTTTTTAAGATTCTTTTAATTTAGTAAAGTAGAGATAATAGTAACCTATTTCAACTATACTCTAATCAGATCTATTGAAAAAAACATGCTTTTAAATGATGAAAGGAGTAAAGAAAGAATTTCATGAAGTTGATATGAGAGCAAGCTTCAAAGTCAGATAGCCCTCAGTTAAAATCTTGACTCCTTTATCAGTTAGTTGTGTCTATGTCATTAATATCTCCAAGTCTCACTTTTCATGTTATAGAATTTGGGTAATAGTGACATCTATCTCATAGGGTGGTTGAAGTGATTAGATAATCAATCTAATAAGCATTCAATAAAGGTCAATGCTATTATTATTTTCTAAATCTGCATTTGGTGTAGAATGGGTGATACTGGTCCTACAAAGCTTCATAGAAGTGGTGTTGAATAGGATCCTGAAAGTGGAGGAGTTGGGGAGTTTGTGAACTGTGACAGAGACACGAGAAAATACAGTAGATGAATGGATTTTATGCCTAGATCCCCAGGTGTGTGGTGAGGAGTGAAACTAGGAAAGTTGATGAAACCTGAAGAGGAAAAGAACTACCCGCTGTGACTAGAAAGAAATGATGACCCTGATGGAAGTGAAAGAAGTAAAAGCTTTAAGATCAAGTCAACTTTTTAGAAAGATTGTTAAAGCAGTAGAATGGATGAGAGATCAGAATGAAACATGAGATTGGAGACAATATGATCTGTAAAGATGTGACTGATGTCTTCCAGGGAGAAATGTGAGAGTAGGTACACTGATCATAAGTGAAACCATGGAGGTGTGTGACTTCACAAAGAGGACTATCTTGATGTCAGGGCTAGAAATAGAAACCTAGTTATTCTTAACATTCAAAGGGGCTACATGAAGCAAAGTGTCTGGGGGAAGAAGGAGGATAAGGTGTAGAAGAAAGAAAGAAACCAGGAACCTTGGCTATCACAGATACCAATGTAAGAGAGAACATGAGCAGAGGGTGATCAATACTGCAGAACACGACAGAAATGCAAAGTAAGACACTATCTTGAGTCTATTGTGTGTGAGAGTTGTGAGGTCTTTGTTGATTTGTGTGAAAAGTTGTGGTAGATTGGTAGAGGTTAAATCCAGGTTGCTAAATGTGAGGGAGGGAGACTGGAGTGTAGAAGTAGAGTAGAATGGGTGAGTAGAGACTATCATTTCAGGAAGTTAGCTGTAGTTACAGGGGAAAGTAGGGACGGGGAGTGACATACGTGTTTTATTTATTTATTTATTTATTTATTTATTTATTTATTTATTCTTTTAAATAGAGACTTGGACTATGTATGCTACGGACTTGTCCCTCTTAGACCCAGGAAAATAGAGCTCTTACCCAGGGTCTACACTACAGAAGGACTCCCTCTGTCCTGTTTCATCTATTCCCAAGGCAAAGACTCTACAGTCCAGAAGGACGTACTTTGCTGACTAGAATCCTGAGCACAAATATCTCTGATCACACTTCCAGAAACCCACGTAGACTTCCCTTAGTCTGTCTTTCTGAGGCTTGAGTGTGTGTGTGTGTGTGTGTGTGTGTGTGTGTGTGTGTGTCTGGGGAAGGGGAGCATGGAAGAGCTGTTGTGAACATAGAGAAGTGGTAACTCCAAGGAGTCTAAAAATTCTAAATGTAAGTCTGGCCTTTCAAGTTATTGTAAAACTGTAGTTGTCAAGGTAAGATAATGAAGTTTAGATAATATTTGTTAACTGTACTAATTTTTTTTCCAAAAATTGGAGGTATAGTTGGCATAACATAAGCTACACATATTAAAACTGTACAATTTGATGTTCACGTAAGTAGATATTGCTACTATTTAGGTAATAAACATATCCATTATCTCTGAAAGTTCCCCTGTGCCCCTTGTAATGCATCTTCCATGCCCTCCTTCCACCTACATCCCCGGGGAAGCACCTATTTGCTTCCCATCACTCTGGGTTAGTTTGCATTTTCTAGAGTTTTATATAAATTTAATTATATACCATGTATTTTGTTGCTTGGTTTTAGTCTGGCTACTTTCATTCAGCATAACTGTTTAAGATTTTGTCATGTTGTTGCATTTTCAAAAGTTCATTCCTTTATATTGCTTAATAGTATTTCATTATATGGGTATACTACAATTTGTTTAGCTATTAAACTTTAGATGGTTATTTTCAGCTTTTGCCAGTAAAAGATAAAGCTGCTATGAAAATTTTTGTACAAGTTTTTGTTTGAAAGTAAGCTTTGTTTTTCTCCTAGATAAGTACTAGTAAGGAAAGTGTTAAGTCATATGTTGACCTTTTTAAGAAACTGCCAAACTGTATTCCAAAGTGGTTGTAACTGTTGACATTATAACCAGTACTGTATGAGAATTCCAATTTCTCTACATGCCCCATAATATTTGTTATAATCAGTAATTAATTTTAGGCATTATAGTAGATGTCTAGTGGTATCTTATTATCATTTTAATTTGCATTTCCATAAATACTAATAATGTAAAAATTTTTATGTTCTTATTTTACATACATATCTCCTTAGGCAAAATATCTATTTAAATCTTTTGTCCATATTTTAATTGGGCTGTTTTCTTACTGTGTTTGAGAGCACTTTATATATTGTGGATTTGTCTTTTTTATTTATTTTATTTTTATTGTTTTTGACAGAGAGAGAGACAGAGAGAAGGGGGAGGGCCCAGAACAGTCTCCATAGTTGTACATCATTGGTTTTTCCACATAGTTTCATTCCACAGGTGGGCATGGGGCTGCACAGGGCGGGAACTGGGCCGGGATCTCGCCCCAGTGAGAACTGAACTGGGGTCACTCCCCAGCTCAGTATATGGGTCCACACGGGCCGGGGCCGAGATTCAATCCTCAGTCCCCAGGGCTATAAAGTGAGCACTTAACCCACTGAGCCATCCCAGCTTCCCGGATTTGTCTTTTATTAGATGTATGCTATACAGATATTTTCTCTAAGTCTGTGGTTTGTCTTTTTACTTTATTAACAGTACCTTTTAAAGAGCAGAAGTTTTTTATTTCAATGAAGGCCAACACTTTTTTTTTCTGTTGAAATGCTGCTTTTAATGTCGTATCTAAGAAATGTTGGTCTTACCTAAGATCACAAATAGGTTTTCTTCAGAAATTCTATAGTTTTAGGTTTTACATTTAGGTCTATCGTGCACAGGGATTGGAGGGGCCTTGAGAGGCTAACCTGTGAGCCGAGTCTGACTGTGGCTAGCGCCTGGCTTAGGGATGCTCAGACAGGGGTAGAGGACACATGCAAGCCAGATGCTGCTTGTTTGGGTTTCGTGCACCTTGGAAAGACTTTTATGAAATTCTGCAGCGTGAGCTAAGATATGTCTGTAAGGAAAAGACACTGGAAGCATCTTGGGTGGGCCCAAATGTGGGACAGACAAAAGATAACAGCCAGTTTGATGGAGACTCAGCTACGGTGTCTTCCTGTTTCTGCCTGCAGGGAGCGGGAGGTTCTCAAAGAAGAAACAATGGCTTCTTTCAGTTTCTCCTTCCAGGAGAAAGCTGCCTCCCCAGCCCTCACCCTGAAGCCAAACAATTCAGTTCCTCCTCAAAGGTCCCGGGCACCTTTTGAGCTGCTGCTGCCCAGCACTGGAGCTAAGAAGGAGTGAGTTCATCAGTGAGTGAGTCTGTGCACAAGCCCTTTATAGAGCCTTAGAACTGCTGCTGCCCTTCAGCTCACTAAGCCACAATCGCGGTTGCTTCTCACACTCAGAAGCTAGAGGGTCTGCTCCCCCTGGCACTGGAACCCTGGGCTGAGGAGCCTGGTGTGGGCCTGGGACCCTTAGCTCCTCCAGGGAGATCTCTCAGGTGGAGGTATCCCGCTCAATCTTTAATGGTCACACATGGGTGTGGGAACAGCCTGTTCCACTATTCTTTCTCTTCTCCTAGTCTTGAGGTGGCTTCTGTTGTAGTTTTAGGGTTTGGGTTTAGCTAGAGTTCAGGAAATTCTCAGTGATGGTTGTTCTGTAGTTTAGTTGTAATCGATGTGGTCCTGAGAGGAGGTGAACATAGGGTCTACCTACTCCACCTTCTCAAGTTGTATATTCTTTTGCAATTATATTCTAATCCACCTCTCATTTTATTCAGTGTATTTTTCATCTCTTATAGTTGTTTTCATCTCTACAAGTTAAATCTGAATCTTTTTTTATATCTTTCATATCTTTCCTTAATTTCGTTACACATTGAACATAATTATAATAATCCTTTTATTGTCCTTCTGTAGAAATTCTAACACTGGTGTTAGTTTAGTGTTCATTTAATTGTATTAATTATTTTCTCATTACGATCATGCTTTCCTGCTTATTTGGAAACTTGGTAATCTTTGACTGGATGCCATACATTGTGAGTTTTACCTTTTTGAGTGCTGAATATCTTTAGTGTTTCTATAAATGTTATTGTATATTATTCCAGGATGCAGTGAAGCTACTTGGATACAGTTTGATCCTTTTTCAGTTTTTTGTTTTTTGGTTTTTTTTTTTTGGTATATTTTGTTTGCTGGGGATAGTTTGGTGCTCAGCCTAGGTTTAATTCTATTCATCACTGAGGCAAAATCGTCATGAGTAGTCCACCTAATTACCTGTAAATGATGAGTTTTCTTAGTCTATGGGAAAAGGCTCTTTTCCTGATTTTGTTTTAGTGTCAGGCGTTGTTCCTGATGTTCTCTTTCCCTGGCTTTGGCTAATTTCCTCATATTCATGCACTGATAAATATTTTATAAAATACTCTTAAGGGATCATCTGCAGACATCCAAGGCTCTGTTTATGTGTAATTCTCTCTTCTCTATCCAGTGAACTCTAGCAGCCTTCCTCCCCCTCCCTGTGCCCTCAGCTTTATCGCTTTTATACAGGGAATTCCCTGGGGTGCTCCTGGATTCTTCCTGCTATGCTGTTGCCTGGGATCTCTCTTAAGGCAGTAAATTAAGAAATTGTTGGGCTTAACTTATTTGTTTCCATCTCTCAGGGATTATTGTCATTTGTTTATTGTTGTGCGAAGTCTTTAAAAACATTGTTTGACATGTGTATTATAGTATAGTATAATATAGTATATTGTTCTATAATGTGTGTGTGTGTGCTTGAAATGAGGAATTGTTTCAGGGGGGATAGTAAGCGTGATTGCTGTTACTCCATCTAAAATAGAATCAGAATTTTCTATTAGCTTGACTTAAGCCTGGTACTATTTTAAAACAATGTATGTAGCTCTCTGTTTGTATTGTTGTCCTTAACTCAGTAAATGTTATGGTAGATCTAGAAAAAAGTAAAAATGGGATATTAACATGGAGGAAAAAGAGGGGTAACTGATGCATAACAAATTTTCAAAGAGGAGAAATTATTATTTTTAATTTAGTTACAGAAAGGAGGTAATATAGGGTGTTTGAGGAATGTGGTTTTTAACACATATTGTTACCACTTAGAGATATTGTTGTTTGTTGACATATAAAAAGCTTACCGAACAATATCATAATTGCTTTTGAAGGTCTTATACTTTTGACAGTTATATATATTTTTATTGATTTTTATTAGCCATGGTGTGGAGCAGAGCAGTTAGTTGGCTAAATTTGTCTATGTCTTATGTGGAAAAAGAAAGTAATAAAGCCCAGAAATTGGACTGCATATGTAAGAAATTAAAAGAAAATAAACAGGAAAAAAATAAATGGATACTAAATAACAAACATTTACTTAGCAACCGCTATGTGCCATACTTAAACAGTGTTAAATGTTGTAGATTGTCTCAACTCTAACCTTATAACAACTATATTAAGTGGGCATGCATACTTTAAGATTAAACATAATTTCATTTTTTTTAGATGAGAAAATTGAGGCTTTGTCTAAGTTTATACCACTAAGAAGCAAATGATCCAGGACCTGGATCCAAGCAACCTGATTTAAGAGGCCACAAACGTAACCACTGACTATGTTGCCAATGTGGTTAAAAGGGATTAAAATATACAAGAATGTTGAAAGGATTGAGGATTGTGGTCAGAAAGCAGGGTATTAATGTTAAAGATAAGAGTCAGAGATGTTTTGGGTGATGTTGAGTCTAAGGTGGGTGATTGAAGTAGAGTTACCGGTAAAATTAATATAATTCGAATTAACGTAATCTAAGAACCTTTAGGTGGGCCTTTAGGTAATGGATGCTCATGGTCATTAAAATTATCTATGATACTATACTGGCTGAATTTGAGGCAGGGGGTAAGACTAATAAAATTTTATTTTTGTACTTTGCTATACTGGATATCTTACTGTAGGTCTTTAGGAAAATTCAAGAAGTTGAGAAACCCTAACATTGGATGCCTTATTTAATCAGTCAGGAAAAGTTCCCAGGTCTTCAACCTACCAGCAAATAATCTGGTCAATAGATAAACTCACTTTTCTAGTGCCCACTAGTTGTCATCACTCCTGAAAAAATCTGAGTCTCAGTCATGTATTGCTTCCCAAGTACAGAGGTCTTAGTGTCATTGTTTGGGACTTAATCTTTACGCAGTGACCCTTTTGTTCTCTTTGGTCAGAAACATTATCAGTGCTAGAGAGTAACTTCAATATTTATTATGAGTAGGGTCACTCGATACTTCCTGTTGTGACAGGGAATTCACCAGAACGAGTATATATTGAAGAGCCAAAGGTCATGAACTTTCTGTTTCTTGGCTGTTGATTTAATATTTGTAAGGAAATCTCATGGAGGGCGTGCTCTCCAATGTCATCTTAACACATAGTATTATATTACATTAATATAACATTATTATTATTGTTATTTTAATCACAAACTCTTTAAAGAGGCTTAGTATTTATATAAATTCTCTGTTGGGGATTGAAAGGGAAGGTAGTGCCGATTTCAGTCTTATGAAAGAGACCATCATGGATTCTACATTATACCCAATGGAACTATAAGGTGAAGATTGTCCAAAAGTGACTGCATTTTCGCAGTATTCTCTTTCTAATGATTTTGGTTCAGTGTGGGTTTGCTGCTCTGTATCATTTGGTCCTCAGTAGAGAATTTTAAAATCTAGCACCTCGAGGTCCCACAGACCCAGAGACCTGTGCCAGGTCATGAATTTCCCTTGTGGTCAGTCTTATGACTCAAATGCTTCAGAGCACATCAGTGACAAGACATCAGGGACATTCCAGCAGAGCGGTTTGTGTCACCGTTATGCCACAGTTGTATGTGGGTATCATGCTGCCATGATGTTCTAGAGAGAGTTGACCTAACCAAACAAGGCAGGGAAGGCATATAATGTAACTATATAGGCAAATTAGGAAAGAGAGACTTGTTTTTCCTAAAAGAGATGTGAAGTTTTAGTGTCAATAAGTCTTAAAGTTTGATTTGTAAGTGAATCTTAAAATTACAAACAAAATACTTTATTTTCTCAAGCAATAATTTTATGTTTCTCTACCCCCATCCTATTTGCATTTTAATAGAGAATGGGTACATATAGTGTAGTTTTAGGTGAAGTGTCGAAATAATCGGTGTTTTAGAATTAAAGAAAAGAAACAAGTAATGGCTCTATTAAAGGGGAGATTAAGGAGCAAAGTGTGAAATGTGTAATTGGAAATAATGTCAGGAACAAGAGAATTATTATTTTTTTAATATTTTTTAATTCAATGAGAGTTGACATACAGTATGATATTATATTAGTTTTAGGTATACAACATAATGTTTAGACCTTTATATAACTTACAAAGTGATCACTGCAATAAATCTAGTACCCCTCCGACACCGTACCTAATCATTACAATATTGACTATTTCTTATGCTATATCTTACACCCCCATAACTATTTTGTAACTACCAATTTGTACACATTCCTCAACCACATCCCACATGGCAACTATCAAAATGTTCTCTGCATCTATGAGTTTGTTTTTGTTGGGTTTGGTAGATACCACATATAAAGGAAACATTAAGACATGTGTTTTTCTCTGACTTACTCCACTCAGCACAATGCCTTCTAGGTCCATCCATGTTGTCACAGATGGCAGGACCTCATTCTTTATTTTATGACTAATATTCCATTGTATATATGTACCACCTACTCGTTATCCATTCATCCACTGATGGAAGCCCAGACTGCCTCCATATCTTGGTTACTGTAAATAATGCTGCAATAAACATATATAAATGCCCATGTTCCCTCAAATTAGTGTTTTGGGCTTATTTGGATAAATACCCAGAAGTGGGATTACTGGGTTCTTCTTTGCCTCTTGCTATAGCCTTTGTTTTAAAGTCAATTTTGTCTGGTGTAAGTAACTTCAGCTTCTTATTGTTTTAGTTTTAATTTTCATGAAGTATCTACTTTCACCCCTTTACTTCCAGCCTGTGTGTGCCTTTTGATCTGAAGTGAGTCTTTTGTAGGCAGCATATGTAAAGGTCGTTTTCTTTTTTTAAATCCTTTCAGCCACCCTATGTCTTGATTGGAACATTTTATCCACTTACGTAGATAGTAATTGTTGAATAACTAATATGTAGTTTTTGTCATTTTATTATTATTTTTTAATCTTTTTTTTCTTGTTATTAAAGAAGGTTGTCTAACATTTCTTTTAATATTGTTTTGGTGGTGATGTACTCCTTTAGCTTTTTATTGTCTGGAAGCTCTTAATCTATTATTTGATTCTAAATGATAGCTTTGCTAGGTAGAATAATCTTGGCTGTAAGTCCTAGCTTTTCATCATTTTCAATATTGCTTGCCCTTCGGGCCTGCAAAGTTTCTGTTGAGAAATCAGTGGACAGTCTTATGGGAGCTCCCTTATAGGCAACTAATGGCTTTTTTTCTTGCTAAGATTCTCTCTTGATTTTAACCTTTGGCATTTTAATTATGAGTCTTGACATGGGCCTCTTTAGGTACATCTTGTTTGAGATTCCACACTTTTTTAACTTGTATGTCTACTTCCTTCACTTTAGGGATGTTTTCTGTCATTAGTTTTTCAAACACATTTTCAGTTCCCTTCGTTTTCTCATCTCTTTCCAGGACCCCTATGATATAAATGTTGGTTTGCTTGACGTTGTACCAGGGACCCCTTAAACTATGCTCATTTTATTTCTTCGGCTTTGTTTTTATTTTTTCTGTTTTGATTGGGTGGTTTTTGCTTCCTTATTTTCAAAATCACTGATTCAGTCTTCTGCTTTGTCTAATCTACTATTGATTCTCTCTAACGCATTCTTCCTTTCAGTTATTGTAGTCTTCAATTTTGACTGGTTCTTTCCCGGGCACTGGACCCCCAGGCCGGGGAGCCTGGTCTGGGGCTGGGACCCCTTGCTCCTCAGGTGGGATCTCTGCATCCAGGTTACCTCTTCTGATTTTGAACGGCCATGTTCAGGTGTTGGACAAGCCTGTTCTATATTTCCGTCCCCTCCCCCAGCAGTCTTGAAGTGGCTTCTTGTGTACATTCTTAGGTAGAGCACTTCCTTTCAGCTAGACTTGAGGCAATTCTCGGTGGTGATTGTTCTGTCTTTTGTTGTAATTTTGATGTGGTTATGAGAGGATAGGATGCAAACGCAGTATTTACTTACTTCACTGTCTTGACCAGGGATTTGAGAATAATTCTTAAATGGGGGCATAATTAATACTTGAAGGGAAAGTGTTCTTTTCAGAAACTTAGCTTACACTTAAGTCTTTTCCTTTATTATCTTCAAAAGCAGCTTCTAATTCACAGGTGGGCATAGAAAAAAAAAGGTGAATAAAAAAAAAATGAGCCAACAAGTTGCTTGCTACATTGAGGATTTATTTGTCAAAGTTGTGCTTATAGTGTCTTAATTGTAGATGGTGCACTAGATATGTAAGATGGAGGTGAAGAAAATGTCTTGTGGGTACAGAAGAAGGGAATGAAGAAAAAAACGCATTGAAGATAGTGCTCAAGCACAGTGGCTTAGCACAAGCAGAGTTTGTTTTTTATTCATTATTACCCTGAATATTTGTGTGTTAGAGAAGAGTTCCAAAGCTTTTATAGATAAGAACAAACACAGGAAGTTCTAAAGGGACTCCATATCTCATACTTACATTTTCTTAGCAGTTAATAATCTGTGTTTTCATAACTGGCCTTTAACTTTATTTTGAACAGCATTTTGGAAAATAGATTCCTGTGTCTGAAAAGGTCAGTTCAAGCTCTTCACATGAACAAATTGCAAAACTTTCCTATACATCATTCAGGATAGGTCTTCTGATGCTGTTGAATATTAATGTAATGAATAATTTTGGTGTAATCTCAGATATTTATTTTGTTCTCGGGGCATATGAACTGGTGCTAATTTGCAAAGGCCGGTCAAAATAAAACCACGTTTGGATAACATTTAATAAAATGTAATTCTTTTGACTAATGGTAAGATGATAGTATTTGGATCTTCTCCCAAATAAACAGATTTGTTTCCAGGAATTTGATAGATGGAAAAATGACCTTTAAACCTATTTTTCAAGTGTAAGAGACTGCTCTGTTATAAAAATTTATATACAAATATTTCAGAGAGTACAAATCTTCAAGGAGTTATGAAGAGCAAAAAGCTATTAGCTAAACAATATAGTTTTCAGATGATATTTTTGACATTTTACTCTTATAAGTAAACAGTTTTATGATATAAATTTGGAAGACTTCTCTTTACTCAAGTGAAGAATGAGTATCTTTGTGAAAACTGTTTATCACTGAATTGACACATTTCTGCTATGTGTCAGTTAACAATGATTTGTTGACGGTCTATTAGCTATCAATTTCTCTTCTAGACACTGAGGCTATAGTAATGAAAAAGACAGTGTTTGCCTTCAAAAAGCTGACATATTTACTGGAAAATGCAGATTAACATATGAATAATATATCAAATGTGATAAAATGAAAGGAGAAAATAAAATAGGGAAGAAAAAATAGCATGAAAAAGAATAATAATTTTGGGGAAGCCGGGATGGCTCAGAGGGTTAAGTATTCACTTTGAAGCCCCAGGGACCGAGGATCAAATCCCAGCTCCGGCCCATGTGGACCCATATGCTGAGTTGGTGTGTTGCCCCCAGTTCAGTTCTTGCCGGGGCCCATGTGGGAGGCTCCCGGCCCAGTTCCTGCCCTGCACAGCCCTGCTCCCACCTGTGGAGTGAACTATATGGAAAACTAATGCTCAACTATGGAGACTGCTCTGGGCCCTCCCCATTCTCTCTGCCCCTCTCTGTCTGTCAACATCAATAAAATAAATCTAAAAAAAAATCATTCTTTTTTTTAGAGAAGAAAAATGGGTCAAACTGTTGGTTAAGCAACCTATGGATTATCTGAACTGCTATTACATTTATATAGTGAGCAAGAAGGAGAGTAGGAAGAAATGCGCCTAGATATTTAGGTAGAGGATAAATTATGCTATCTTGTGGGATGTTGAGTTTATATTCAATTCCAGTCAGGAAATAGCAGTTTTTGGGTTTTTTTTCTAAAACACAATGTGTGTGTGGGTGTGATAGAATCTGGTTTAAATTGATCACGGGTAATAGGTGGTATGACAAGTTCAGGCAATGATTTCTGTGAAAAACAATTCTAGAAGATGTAAAGACATCAAGAACCATAATTTGAAGATAACTGGAAAACGACGAAAGGTAGGCAGAAACTTGAGAAGAGTTTACTACTGAAAGATCACTACTGCCTTCAGTGGAAATAAAAAGTTTGTGGCTTATTTTTGAATAAATATTAGCCTAAATGACTCAATTTTAGGGCCGCTGAACCGCTGAAAATATAAGGAAATATTTTAGAAACAGAAGCACCCTGAAAGGGTTGAATTAAAAAAATATGAGTATAAATGTTGTCCAAATCCATGAGTAAAAAGCCCAGGAATGCGTGCACACACACAGGTGACCCCAGGAACTCTGGCGAAAAAACACAGGAAAGTAGGGATGGGTCTACTCTTGAAAGACAGAATTGCTTCTAATTAAGTATTGGAGTTGGCTCTGCCTTCGGCTGAGTGCATTTCCTAGTCCACAGAATGTGTTAGTGGCAGGAAACAGAAGTCCTACTAGATTGCTTTGTCGGAGGGAGGAATTGTGGGATGGAAAAGCAACTGGAAATTTACTGGGTAGGCCTGTAAATCAGAAGCCACTGAAGGGTGAGGCCCATATCTGAGCATCAACTCAGCTAAATTCTTTGGCAGACATCTAAACTAAATAGGCGTGGAGGAGAACAACGTGGGAGAGGATTAAAAAAAAAAAAAGCAGTTGGAAGCCAAGAAAACTTGTTAGGAATAATCAGCTTTTCCACTCAACGGGGGAGACAAATTTCTGTTTAAGGAAATAGTTTAGAAACAGGAGCACCCTGAAAGGGCTGATTTTAAAAAATATGTGTATTGGGGAAGCTGAGATGGCTCAGCGGGTTGAGCGCTCGCTTTGCAGCCCGGGAGCCCGAGGATCGAATCCCGGGTCTGGCCCATGTGGACCCTTATGCTGAGCTGGGATGTGTCCCCAGTTCAGTTCTTGCCGGGGCCTATGTGGGAGGCTCCCAGCCCAGTTCCTGCCCTGCACAGCCCTGAGCCCACCTGTGGAGTGAAACTATATGGAAAACTAATGCTGTCAACTATGGAGACTGCTCTGGGCCCTCCCCCTTCTCTTTCACTTTGTCTCTCTCTCTCTGTCAGAAAACAATAGAAAAAAATAATCTTAAAAAAATATATGAGTATGAACTTTGTCCAGAACCCTGGATAAAAGGACCAGTAATGCATGTGCATACGCAGGTGACCCCAGGAACTCTGGTGAAAGTGGCTTTCTGGAACCAAAGACTGATATCTTAAAATGAAAACAAACAAACAAACAAAAACAAAACAAAACACCAGAGATTTCAGCATCACTGCAACATCTGATCTGTTGTGGCGGAATGTTAGTGTCCTACCCAAATTCATGTGCTAACGCTCCATGTCGGTAGATGGGCCCTCCACTGTAAAGTTACAGGAGCACATCAAACAGACCTTGCACCAGTAGGATTAGTGTCCATATATAAAAAGACCTGGTCTCCCGCCATTCTGCCCCCATCTCTATACGCATGCTGAAAGGTCATGGGTGGTTAAGGTGACCAGATTTTAACATTGGTAAAGCGGGACACCATTGACGGGGGGAAGGGGGTTCTTGATTAAAAATTTGGTCTACCTCCTGCTGTTCCCTAGCTTGTCATGCATTCTTTCCAAAAATCGGGACTTTTTAAAACTCTGCGGGATGCGGGACAAATTGTTAAAAATCGGAACTATCCTGCCAAAAGCGGGACATCTGGTCACCCTATCATGGGAGGACATAGTGAGAAACTGGCTGTCTGCAAGCCAGGAAGAAAACCTTCATCAGCAACTGAATGGGCCAGAACCTTGACCTTGGACTTGTAGCCTGCAGAACTTTGAGAACTGGTGAGAGAAAGAAAATGAATTCATGGTGTTTAAGCCACCCTGGGTATGGTATTTTGTGATGGGTAAGCTAACTAAGACATTATATACAATAGCATCACAAGTCTGTAACAAAACATCATGCGTCATGGAAATTACAGAAAAGTGTGATTCCTCTGCAGAAAAGAATCCATCAATACAAAGTGATTGCAAGTATATCAGAATGTTAAATCAACACAAACTTAAAGGCAACTATTACACATATTCAATGAATTTAAGGAAAATGTGTTCAAAAGCCAGAGAAATGTATTATTACCAAGTAAATAGATGGGAAATTTTAACAACAACAACACAAAATTAAAATATAACCGAACAGACATTCTAAAGCTGAAGATCATCCTAACTAGAAAAAAAGAATTCCCTAGATGACTTCAAAAGCATGCTGGAGGTAGCATGAGACAATCAGTTAACCTAGAGGAGGTTAAATAGAAACTCTACGACCCAAAGGGCAGAGGTAAAAACTGACTTTAGAAAAGTAAACAAAACTTCTTTAGGGACAACAGGAAAGGTTCAGGAGGTCCAGCGTATCTTTAAACTGGAGTCAAGAGAAAAAAGAAAAAAGAAGGGGAGAAAATGTATTTCCACAAGTGATGGTAGTGTGATGTTTGGACATTGAGGACAAATGTTAACTTAGAGATACAGGAGGCTCAATGACTCTAAATTCGAAAATGAAGAAAAGCTACAATTACACACATCATGGTGAACACATTGCGAGACAAGGTTAAAAGAGAAAATCTTGAAGGCGACAAGAAAAAAATGATTCGTAATATCCAGGAGCTTTCAATATAATGATGAGCTGACACAAGACATCACAGAGGCCAGGAGACATTTGGATAATAACGTCTTCAAATTGCTGAAAGAACAACAGTATCAAGGAAAGCTCTACCGAGATTTCCACATGCAGACAAGCTGTCCCTCATGATTCTCCAATTGACAAAAACTGAGAGAATGTGTTGCCACCGTATCAGGAGACCTGCACCGTGAGAAGACATGAAATTGGGAACTAGATGAGCTCATACAGGCCATGAATGTAGACAGGGGAGTGAAGATGGTTACGGAGAGATTACTCTGAGAAGCATGTGTGGTCAAGAGCAAATGATATGCCTTCGTAGTCAATAGTCTTCCTTTCTCTATATCTCTCCCAAAATTCTTCCATTTCCCAAAAGCACGTCACTCCCGACATCGATGCTCATTCAAGACACCGTGCTGTCTTCCTCATTTTGGTCGTGCAACAGCTATTCTATTCTCATCCTATCCCTTCGAGCTAATGGGTCTTTTCATAGTAGGATTGACCAGCTTCAGATTTCAACTCATCCAAATGCAGAGGCCTCCCTGCCTTTTCTGGCTGACCCGAAACCACTTCATCACTACGTTTGAGCCCATGGTTGGATTTAATTTTCTTCAAAGCCATTTCGTTATTCAAAACGATTTGGGTTGTTAATGATCGTTTTCTTTTCTTCTCCTACTTTCCCCTATTTTTAAATATTGATGTTCTCCACAATCTGACTCTATTCTTCTATGATATGCACATAGTCTTTATTTTTTCTCACTGTAGACTATATTAACTCACTAAGTTCAGCTTTCTTTTTTTCTCTTTTCTTTCATTTTTAATTTTTATTATTATTATTTTTTTGTTGTTGAGATTTTGGAGCTTTTCCTAAGATGTATCATTAAATTAGGTGGCAGCTAAGTATTAGAATGCTATCCTTTTATTGGGCCTGAAAAGTTTGATCTGGGTTTTGACTTATTCCCCTGCCCCTGCCTGCAAACTCCAGTTTTGGTCATGAGTATTCCCTTCTATTTTTCTGTTATTAATGGTATATTATGTTGTATTGTAAATCTCAGATAATTTTAATCCATAATTTGCCCTGCTTCTCTATCTGATTCAATAGTTTTTGAACCCAAATTGTGGCAATTATCTTAAAGTTTCCCACTGATTAATTCTGAAAATTAAATGATGGGCTGAATAGTGATCAATAGTGATGGGCTCTTTTAGAAGAAAGTAAATGCAAAATGTCTGATTTTTTTTTTTTAAGATTTATTTTATTGTTTGTGAGACGGTGAGGACAAGGGGGTGGGCACAGAGCAGTCTCCAAAGTTATACAACATTAGTTTTAACATCATTTCATTCCACACAGGTGGATATGAGGCCGTACAGTGTGGGACCAAACCAGGGTCTTCCCCATGGGAGGCAAGAATCTTTGCCATGGGGCTAAGATTGGATCCCCGGACCTCACCATTGCAAGGCAGGCACTCAATCCATTGAGCTATCCTGACTTCCCAAATGTCTGGTTTTTTAAAGCATACATGGACACAGACAGGACATTGCTGGCTAAATGTTTCATAATTCCCGAGTGTTCTATTACAAGTAAGACCGAGCCTACAATATTCATCTGCGCAAGTCATTTACTTCCATTATCTTTTATATGTGCTATCACTAAATATGTATGGAGAACGTCTTAGAAACCTAACCCGTGTAACATGAAGAGGGGACTATTGGTCACATGTTGGTCATAGTCTCAAGCTCTTACATTGCCAAGCTTTCTTACATAATATTAACCATGGTCACAAAACACATATATAACTTGAACAAACAAAAATTCAAAAACCCTTTATGTTAATATGTAACCAGTTTAATATAAAAGATTAAAAAGTAAATATTTGCATCAGTTACAAACAGAACCTGAATTTTGTTTCTAAGTTTATTACTTAATTTTATACTTACATAACTAGTATGCAATATCATTAGTTGCTTTCTACATGCTACATACTAGGGGTTTACATAAGTTCAGTCTTATAACATCCAGCATCATTTTAGGAGGCTTATTTATTTATTTAAGTTTTTATTGCGGTATAATTGACAAAATTGTATACATTTAAAGTACACAATGTTAAAAAAATAAAGTACACAATGTTATTATTTTTATGCACATATACATAGTAGAACAATTATCACAATCAAGTAAAACAGCTATCAATTCAAATAGCTAACTTTTTTGTGAGAATGCTTAAAATCTACTCTCTTAGCAAATTTCAAATACAATATAATATTAACTGTAGTCATTGGGTGTCTGCCTGTCTTGTTTATCTCTGTAGAACTAGCTTCTAGAACCATGCCTATCTGGCATATTGTAGGTGCTCAGCAAATACTTTTTGAAGAAGTGAATGAATATTGAGAAGTTTTGATCTTAGTTACCTAAAATGAATAATTTCAGTCTATAAATCTTTACCTACCTCTCCACTTTATTTTTTTCCCCCAAAAAGAAATTTCCCTCTTTCTCCAAAGCTCAGCCCTCTTGATGGTGTTCTGATCTACTGCAATTTCACTAGTTTCAGGATCTCGCTTGTTGAATCTTTCTTCTGTTTTAGTTTTCACTCAATCTTTATACTCACTATTTTTTTTAGCTTGCAAATATATTCAAAGAAAACATAAGCAATTTTTTTCTTGTTTCTTTCATATCCTCATACTAACATACTTATGCTTATTCATTTTGTGACTAAAATTATTGAAAGAGTACCAGCATTTGACCTTCAAGCCAAGCTTGAGTACTGGTTCCAGCTTATACCAAGTCTTTTATTTTAAGATTGCCACTAGTTCCTAGTTATTCAACCCAATGACTTTTTTCAATTCCCATCCTCTCAACCACTCTGCAGCTCTTAATAACTCCCCTGTTTTCATCCACATCTCTCAATTTTTAATTTCAATCTTTGTCTTCATTTTACCAATTAAAAAAAATGTATTTTTTAAAATAATTTTCCAATTGCAACGTCATTTGATATCATGGTCTTACTAATAAACAAAGTGCTGACAATTATGAACCTATAGTTTGACTTCTTGTGTGTATGTGAGAAAGTTCTGGATCCTTATTTCTACTGTTTTTGGACATCTTGACCTGCAGTTCTTGTCATAACCTCGAAGTCAATATTTCTGAAGTGAAACCCATCATCCTTTCTTCCAAACATCTGCTTCTCACTATGTGTCAATGCCCCTCTACCTAGACTTGAGAACTTTGCTACTTCCCTTGACCTCTCTTTATTTTATATACCTATTAAATGATGTGTTAGCATTATGTGTTCTAGCTCTGTGTGTCTGTAAACTTGTCTCCTCTCCACATCCCTGCTGCCTCTACTTGGCTCAGACACAGTACTACCTTTGACCTTTGAATGATTGAATCTGCATTCCGATAGCTTTTTTCAGATTGTGTCTTCTCTTTCCTTCAGGCGTATTGCATTATGCCCCTGAAGTAACTTTCCCAGAACACATTTCACTATTAATAGTAGCAATAGCAAAAGCTTGATAAATGCTTACTGTAGGCATGGCACCCCTTTGAGTGTTTTACAATGAGTCCTTATACAAATTCTATGATGGAGATATTCATAGCTTCCATTTGCTATCTTTCTTGGGGATGCTGGGATAGCAGAGCAGTTGAGTGCTTGCCTTGCACTTGTGAGGTCTGGGGTTCGATTCCCCATCTCAGCCTTTGCAACCTCACATGCTGAACTGCAGCGTACCTGGTATCCACCAGGATGGCCTGAAGGTTCTCATCTCCCATGTGGGAGGCCCCTGGTTTGGTTCCCACCATGTGTGGCCCCATATCTACCCCTATCACAACTGATGACATACAACTATGAAGACTGCCCTGGGCCCTCTCTCTTATCTCTCTGTCTCTGTCTGTTTCTCACCTTCTCTCAAACAATAAAATCTTTAAAAAATAAAGCTTTCTTCAGCAGAGAAAATGAGAGCACAGGAGAAAGTAGTACATCCATGATCACACAGTTGGAAAGTATCAGAGCTGGTTTGAGATGATTGTAGCCAACACATATATGCAGCCTTAATCATAACACCTGAATATTCTTCATTGTCTACACAGTGACCATCTGTGAAGTTGATTCATTTGATCTATTTTAATTGAGAATAACTCAGTCTTTTGTTAAGCTATCAGTGATTAATAGATTTTATATGCTAGTACCGGTAATATACTAATATTTTTTCTCATACCCATAAAATACATAGAAGGCTGTTAAAATAAAAAATAAATGTCATTAATGTGCTAGTTAAAATCACGTCACATACCATGCCTCAGGAAGACTTGTCTGCAAAACAAAGTTACAGTTGCTGTCATGTAAAATGTTTTGCCATTCGGATCTATTAATGATGTTATTTCAACTTAAATATATAACTTTATTTCTCACTTCTACCCTTTATTCTCCTATCAGTAAAAATAACTAAATGAAAAATGCAGCCACTTCTCTCTGTGTATACTCTACTCTTTCTGGCTTCTTGACTTTTGTCTCTGCTATTTCCTTATCTTTCATACTCCATTAATTGTACTTGTGAATATGTCAATTTTTTATTTTTTAACTCATGAAGACTCAACTAAGATTCTTGCAGCTTGACTTGATATTTCTACATTCTAAACCAGTGCTTTCTGGTGAACCTCTTTACAATGACGACAGCAATACACTGTCGAATAGAGTAAGCATTTACCACACGTGGCTATTGAGAGCTTGAAATATGGCTAGTGAAACTGAAAATTCAAATTTTTAGTTTGATTTAACTTTAATTAACTTAAATTTAATATCCACATATGGCATGTGGCTCTTGTACTGAACAGTATAGTTCTAAACTCTCAATTCAGTACACTGGTATTGATGAATGACCAATATATTTTTTTAAATTATATTACAGTAACATGTAACTATATTATATGATTGTTTATAGTTTCCAGGGAAGAAGGATTAGCATCTTATGGTTTTTGTGTATTCTCCTGTAGCTAGTACACTTCTTTGTATGTAAAAGTACCCAACAATATTTATGTGACTAAAGAATGAATGACCATCTGTTAACTTTGTTTAATTGTATGAGTATTAATTAAAGTGATATCACAAGCTGCTTCATAATGTTTTAAGATAATAAAGGTAGAATAAATGCTTTTAATAAACAACTTGACTTCATCTTTGCAATTGCCTATATGATTCTTCACGGGTAAGTACTCGTGTTTCATCAGTTTATCCATATTTTGCTAGGCATGGCTAGAAGGAAACATCTGTTTTAATAATCTCAATTTCAAGGTCAACCAGACTGTGAAGTCCCAAATTTACTGTAGCTCAATAAACAAACACGTAGCATTCACCTCAGTTCACCGTAATTCTGATCAGCATTCCGCACGTGGCAAACTCCCCGTGTGACACAAACCCCCGTGGTACTGTTTCTAATGTAACTAGTGGCTCCCCACTCTGCTGGTTTCGGAATAAATGCCTTGTCCAAAGAGAATTAGGCTTTGACAGCTTTTCTCCCTGTGGTTAATTGGGGTGATAGGTATACTTGACACTTATCTAAGTGCTGAATAGAAGATTGAGATGCATTTTTTATAGATATTCTCTGTTTTAGAGGAGGTCACTTTGTGGGTCCTTTTAATATGCCTGTGCAATTAAAAGTGGTGACAATTCTGTCTCATATCACGTCTTTCAAGTTCTTTCAAACCGACAGATGAACTATTCTTTTCGGGAGAGGTTGAATCATTTGAATTTTCTTTAAGTTCATCCTCTAGGTCTTCCCCACTTCAGTCTCGTGAATTAATAGTAGTTGAAATAGA
>PVKE010018147.1:0-29903 GCA_004027555.1 Craseonycteris thonglongyai
ACATATGAGAAAACTGGAGTTCAATAATGTGCACAGGTGACATCTTATTTAGAACCACGATCTATATTAATGTCTCTATGACTCTAATGCCCAATTCAGCACAAGGTGACTTGGGATATAATACTCACAAGTTCAAGAAGAATCATGTGAAGATTGAGAGAATTAAAATCAAGAAGTTCTGACCAATTGAAATACCATAGCAATGCTCAGAAATATGTCAGAGAACATGGTTTTTTATAAGACATAAAGTGAATCCATTGAACATGGACTGTGTTTTAAATTGGCCCATCAATGACCTTACTTGGGAGGTACTTTTGAACAGAAATGAACAAACAATTTTTTCTTTATTTAATTTATTCTTTCACTAGTTCCTCAAAATCCCCAAGGCATCATTTGAGTGAAAATGAAACAATCTAATAAGCACCATTTACAAAAAAACACACACAAAAAAACCAAAAAAACAATTAGTGTAAGAAAACGCAGACATTTAATTCTGAAAGAACTGAATAGTTGAAAGTAATGTAGGTATTTTGGCAGATAAACCTGAGTTTGAATCCTGATTCTAGTACCAATTAACTACATGATTTAGGGCAAGCTCTTTCACCTAGAAGAATTACAAGTTCTCACTTAATTAGATGTAGATAACTTTAACACAGCATTTTTATAAAAATCAAATGAACTAAACCTATGCAGATCACCTAACACCCTGCCAGGTATATAGTAATTATTATATTGTTAGTTTCTGTCAACCAATGGTCATCTGTGTCAATTCAAAACCAACAGAAATCTTGAATTTGGGGTGCAGTAAAGAAGGAACCATTATTCGGTGCAAACAGGTCAACTGTGATACAACACAGCTGCAGAACACCATGGCTGTGAGACAACTCAGTAGTTTGACTGGACAATTTTGGAGGATTCTGATCAGTGTACAGTATAATGTAATTTACATTTTCAAAACCTGGTCCCTGACTTTTTTAAAAAGTTGAGTGTAAGGGGTCAAGAGTGGAGTTGAAAGGCCATTTCAAGAGACATTTGCAGTGTTACAGGCTAGAGATAATGGCTTAGACTAGTACACCACTGGTAAAAAAAAATGAGGATTGGTAGAAATCAGGATACACCATTGATGGCACAGTTATCCACTAGATTTTGAAAATATCACATGGTAAATATATTTCAGTGCAGACATTACCTTGAACAGCACTATGTTATTTCACCTACCTTTTAGCAGACTGGCAAGCAGACAAATGCAAAGTGCCATTTTCTATCACAGTGTTTAACTGTGATGTTCGATCCTGGGATGTGTTCAGTAAATCTTAATTTACAAATTGTGTTCTTATAGTAGAAGAATTAACACTATTCAATACAACTACCACAAATCCAAATCTTTGCCTTACTTAGCAGTGTTATAACTCTGCACAAATTTCATAACTTCTGTGATTCAATTTCTTCATTTATAGAGCCAAGAGAGTAATATGTAACTCAAAAGATTGTCCCAAGTAGTGACAATGTGAATCACTGGGCAATCCCTATTAACATGCATTAGCAACAACTCAACAGGCATTAATTTATTTTCTCCTATAGTCTGAATTATTCTCAAGCTTTAAACACCATGAAAAAATGTCACTATGTGTGCACAATAGGAATCATTGCCAAGACTTTCATGTACAATTGTTTTCAAGGGGGAACTGTTTTTAATGATGCACAGTGGTCCAACAATTTCCTAGCAACTGTCACAGGCTCTTGAAATAAGACGTGACTATGCCATGGAAATGAGAAAAAAAAAAGTTAATGTGCTGGGAACTTGTCCATTCTAGGCATAGATAATTTTCCTTTGGCAGGAGGTCTGAATGTTTACCGGCTTTAGCTTTCTGTTCTCTGAAAAAGAAAAAAATATTTTTTCCCAGGAAAATTCTAAGTTCCCAGAGCTTCCAAAGAAGATTTTAAGTAGACAAACTTTATTATAATTTAACTAGACATTCTGTGAACTTAAGCTATCATTTTATAATATTACAAATTTCATATTTCAAATTTTACAAATTTCAAATTTCATAAGCTATCATTACAAATATTACAAATTTCCATAAACCTTTGTCAAACTTGCACATTTTATCCAAATTTATGTATGATGATAGATGTTTATTTTTTCAAAAAAATATGGACTATTTTTAGTTTGTATGTTTATGATGAAAGCTGAACCAAGCTCAACTCCTGCAATATGTCTTTATGTGTATTAGTTATGGTCCTTGTATTTGTTTAAGAACAAAATTCAACTGAATAAATTTGAAGATTGATTCTATTAAGGATTCTTTGAGGGTTTGTACAAAATTGAAGGTTGTTATAGAAAGAAGAGAGAGAAAGAAGCTATTGACAAAAAGTACACTATTTTTAGTCAAGACATCTTCTTTTGGGGGTCGGGGGAATGACAAGGGTTATCATGCAGATTGCTTCTTATTTCTAAGGCAGATGGAGAAGATCCAACTGACAGATTACCTCATTAGCATTGACTACAAAATTCCAGACTGCTTGATTAAGATCGTTTCTGGGAGAGGCTGAAATAGCAGTTAGGCATTAAACATAGGTTTGGTATCACAGGCTTTACCACAAGTAACGTAATTTTGTGCCTGTGGTTTTCTCCTTAAAAAAATCAATGAACTGCATTCTAGTTAAAATACAAAAACAAACCAAAGAGACTCTCAAAAATATTATTACATAGGTAGAAACATAATTATAGCTAAATTTTGATAGAGAACCTACATACCAGTGGAAGTTCATATGACATGGGAATGATGTGTTTCACTCAATTTTAGTGCTTCTCAGTTCAGTCAAGTACCTGGTCCATTATTTTCTGGTGAAAGTCAACCCAAAGCCTCCTGTATCCAGACTTTTCCCATATTCCCCTTTTGCTCATGAATTATTTGTCCATAAGTTAAGAACACGATACCCTATTATCTCCAAATATTTCAGTGTTTTAGACTTTTCATATTTAACTAATATTCCCATAAGCCACCACACTCAGTTTCCTGTGTATACTCATATGCTCTTTTCACCCTACATTAGCTCTGACCCCCTGTGCCCAGCATCAACTAAGACCCACCTGTGTAAAATTCTCCTCCTACTTCCCACGCTCCAATACCCTGTGCCAAAGCATTTCAAAGCAGAGAAGACTCTCCACATGCTCTGGTCTCTGACACCCTGCAATGAGCTGCTTGCTCTACCCTCATGTGGATACCAGCTGCACCTCACTTAGGTTCTCTATCCTATACTGAACGGCCTCCTTCCCTTTGCTGGAACTTCCATATCTCACTCCCGTTTCTCACCTGTGTGAATGCCCTTTTGTCCCCCTGGGCTCTGATTCCTGCTTTGGGTCATCATACCTCTTCTCTATTCAGTGCAGAATACTCTCTTGCTTGGTTCTACCTAATGGCTTTAAGACTGGGTTGCACAGAGGAGAAAGGAAGACATAGAAATAATGGAAAAGAAAGGAGAAAGAGTGAAATAAGAAAATATAGGCAATTCTCATGGCTTTAGCACACACAGATTGATTTAATGGATTTTTTGTTTCACTGGCCCTTCTCTCAACTTGTTATCCCCTCTTGATCTGTCCTCCTTAAATGATTGTTAAATAAAATCAAAGAACAATTATAGGTGATACTTCTTAAGCAGAATTTTCAATGACACTTATAAAATTGAATGACTAAAATATTGCCTATATCTTCCTCTGCAATGAAAGTCTTTCTCACTGATGCAGGCCTTGATTCCTTGATTGTTATTTCTTGATATCAGTTTTGCATGGGGGAAAATAAATTACTACATACTGAGCAAAAATGCTTAGGGAATAATTAGCAAAAGAAAAAAAATCTGATACTGATACATCTGTTTACTTCATAAAGTTACAATGAGAAATAGGTAGATTGTCCCATTTGTTTAATTTTAACTTTCTGGCCTATGAGTTCCATGCTTCATTCCAGCTCTTTGTTTTTGTTACTCCTTATCTTCTAGGCTTTTCTGGAAGTATGTTTCTTTCACTAATGGTGAAGATGGTCCTCCTCACACCAAATAGTATGTGCTTCTTCATTCTAGGACAGCGCTTTCCAAGAGAAATCTAAGGAGAGCCGTGCATACAATTTAACACTTTTCTTCTTCTTTTTTTTTTTTAGTAGCCTCATTAAAAACATAAAAAGAAACAGGTAAAGTTGAGTTAAAAATATATTTTTCTTAATATATACAAGTTATTATTTTACCACGTAAACAATATTAATTACTGAGACATTTTCCATTCTTTTTAGAAAATTTTTTTAAATAATTTATTTATTTATTTTGACACAGAGAGAGAGAGAGAGAGAGAGAGAGAGAGAGAGACAGAGAGAGACAGAGAGAGGACTGAACTGGGGGAGCTCCCAATTTAGCATATGGTTTCACACGGGCCGGGGCCGGGATTCGATCCTTGGTCCCCGGTGCTGCAAAGTAAGCGCTTAACCCACTGAGCCATCCCAGCTTCCCCATTCTTTTTTTTTTTATATACTAAATCTTTGAGATATGCAGCAGATTTTAACTTGTACAACATCTCAATTTGGATGCTAAATTTGCATCAGGAATACTTGATTTATATTGAAATTTTATATAAGTATCAGTTGAAAAAGTAAATTTATATTTTCAAATCTGTGTAAACATACTTGAAAGTTTCCCAATTTATGAATTAAGTAATTCATTTCCCAAATTATAATTAAGATAATTTAAGTCTAGGAGAATTAAAACTTCAGTTTCTTAATTACACTATTTCAAGTGCTCACTAGCCTTAAGTGGCTAGTGTTTGCTATATTAAAAGGGCAGACCTGATCCCTTAGAAATATGAAGTCTGAGTTCCAGCATGCTGTGGTATTGATATAAAAAATAGATATCAGTAACATTGAAATGATGCAATTGATTTGATTTGGAGACAGACTAGATCTGTGGTTATGACAATTTAAGAGGAAATTCTACAATAATTTGTATTATTCACGTATTATATTATGGTTCTGAATAATATTTGTCAAAACATTTAGTGTGAAGAAATTTTTATGAGGAGCTACTTAAAAATAGCTCCTCTCCTGTTAGCCTCAGAAATTTTGGTTTAGAAGTTCTATGTGAGGATTAAAAAACCTGCATTTTAGTTAATTCTACTTCAAATCATTTTGCATAAAAGTTTGGAAAACGTAATACTGCCCTCCAGAGTTGGACTATATTAAAACCAGTTTCTAATCCAGTATAAAAAAATATTTATTGAGCATATAATGTTTTCCTACATTGATCAGGCAATGCTGAGCCTGTATTATTACCCTTGTTTTACTATAGACATATACCTGCTATCATAAGTCATAGAATTTAGAATCTTGCCAATAGGTGTGCATAAACACTAACACTATTAGATCATTAAAAACACAGCAATGATATATTATTTAAGGGATTGATGCTAAAAAATGAAGTCTATTGCTATCCTTCCTCAGGTTTCCAATATTCAAATAATGTCTATGCTTCTATCAAAAGACATCTTCTTGGCCTACAATTATAGAACATCAAGAGAAGCCATGTTCTTAACACTATCTAGAGGTTATCCATTTGTCAACAAAAATATTATTTGTGTTTTGATCATCTATACATTAACATTACTTTCTGCTTTATTTTACATTGTTTTATTTTCATTCCAAAATTTTGTAAACAGTTATCTCATATCACTATACTTGAAATTGTGTCACTATTTCAGTAATGCATTTTTTATTCCTGTAGCACAGATTTAAAATGAAGTTTTCTGTTTTCTACTATCTGATGTTTCTTAATGACTCCTCATTTAATCTTTAATTTTAATTATTCTGTAATAAAATAGAAAATACTAAAGGAAGAAAATCTTGATCAAGCATTTCTGCATATAGCCTCATTTTATTACAGTTGTGTCACTGTTGCTTGATTGTACAAGGGAAATTGAGTATATGATAACAAAATGAGTAGAAGTTGTGATTTGTGTCTGAATAGCAGTTACAAAGAGATTTTTCTGGGACTCTCTACAAGTGCTAATGGGAACCTTAGTATCAGACAAATACCTGATGGCATCAACAGACATCTCACTGCTACTATGTTCTGTCATGGGCTCCCCAGACAACAAACCCTTGGCTTTCATTAAAATAAATTGGAAATATTGAAGATGAAGTCTGCTATGCTCCCAAGTGTTCCTTTCAGAAAAGAAGTCAAATGTTATGTGACAAATAAAACCTCTGTTGGCTACAGTTTAATTGGACTAGAAAGGCCATGAAACTTTAAATTGTACACATCACTGCTAAGAGATGTACCACAGATATGCTAGAATCAAGAGATATACCGTAGCTCACCAGCTCGGCAGGAGAGACTGGCTCCAAAGAGAATGGGATTACAAATCCTGATAGGACTTCACAGCTGAAAATTATGCAGCTTTGTATGGAACACATCTCTAAAGAAAGCAGTGAATTTATTTACTTATTTCATGTAAAAAAACTCACTCCTCAAACCTAACACAACCATCAAAGACATATTGCAGTACCCTTCCACCCTTTTATTTAATAATTTTGTCTAGGCAGTTACTCCGGGTCACCTTATTTGACTCCCTGAACCAAGAGTAGGGATCTCTCAGTTTTCATTCATTTACATATATCTACACGTTGATCTAGCCCTAGAATATCATCCTACATAATAATATCCAGACTATTCTTAAGTCAGAGAATGTGTTTTCTTCAGAATGCTATTGACAGCAACAACAGCAGCAGTAACAACAAAACTTAATCATCCAGTTTCAGTACTGAGATGCTGATGGGGCCTCCTAATTCATTAAAATTAGAGCTGTTTTCTTTTTTTAGAGATTTTTCCAAGTGTCACCATATTAAGGAGAATCTTATAGCTACTGCCCTTAAAAATGTGTAGTCCAAAAAAAGAAGAGAGGATTCCTATAAATTACACAAGTGTTTAGGAGAGATCATTTGATGAGTGTATATATATTTACACATAGTTAACACATGTTAAAGTAAATAATTTTACAGTATTAGAAAGAAAAGAAGTCAAGAGTAAGATAAGAGAATAAAGTTAATTAAAAAAACTTTTAACACAAAATTGGTTTTAAAGAAGCATGACATATAAAACAAATGCAATTTTGTAGTAAAGGAATAAAGGACTATCAGCCTATGCTTAATTACTCTATAAGTACCTAAGATTATTCAGCATTCTTAATGCTATAAATTGGACATCACACTCCTTTCCTGATACTCCATGTCTACTCAGTGGCAGAGTCACATCACCATCTAATTGTCCTCCCTCATGTAATTGTCAATGCTTATTTTAGGCTCTCTTCTAACAAGGGAAAGTGAGAAGTAGAGTGAAATCAACTTATGGTGGACGCTTATAAATATGGGAGAATATATCCTCCAGGCCAAGTGTAATTTCTTACTCACCATTAAATATCCAATAACTGGGCAGTCCTTCCTGAACAGTAGAGGACAAGAGCAATAGTGAATGATTCTAACTTCTCCTTACCTGAGTTTTGGCGTGAGTAAGTTGCTATTTCTGATGACTATGCATCAGTAGAATGGGGTCTAGGAGTCTTCATCTTTAAAGAACCCTGAACAGTATTAAACAGAGGAAGGCCCTAGTAATATACTCTCATCCACGCCATCCAGATACCGATCCTTCAATCTCTCTTGGGGCTCAGGGTGTTCCTTGAATTGGCTTACTCCCAGGCAGAGCAGGCTCCTGTCCAGTTAAGCTTTTCCCTCCACCAGGCTGGGGGTCATGCCTGGATGGCTAGAATATGGACCAACCTGCCACCTCTTCGGATGGTGGTGGCACGGGCCAGCTCAGTCCTAGAAACTGGAACTCACCATGGGCAAGCGGAAAAGAATCTTGCTGCTTGGTGGGATCCTGTGGCCACAGCTCTCAATGAGCAGCTCCAGCACCTCGGGGCTCAGGTACTGCACCAACTTCATGTGAATGGCGGCCTTGACCAGATCAATGGTCCATGAGCCTGCCACCCAAGACAGGCCCACGCGGCTGGCTTTGGAGATCAGGTGACTGATAGGATGTGCTGTCAGCATTGGCAGCAGCTCAGCCCAGTTTATCACCTCAAATCATGTTCAGAACCCAGACTCCTCTGTGGGAAATACAGGCCTCACCTCCTGAGGCATGTTGTGAAATGGAGTTCTCCTTGTGTGATTGAATCCCTGGAGATTCTGAGGTTTCATGGAAACTATGGTCTCTGATTCTCTAGACTCTGGAGGGCATCAGATGCTCAGAAGCAGAGGATTACTGAGGAAAAAGGTATTTCCTGGGATTGGGATTATTCTATCCGAGTTATTGCCAGGTTAGATCTTCTAGATCGGTGGTTTCCAACTGTGTGTTTGTGGATTGGCTTGGGTTTGTGGACTGGCTCAGTTCTGTAGACCTAGCTTGGTCCGCCAGGAATTTCTTGCCATTCTGTAAAATATTGGAGAAGATGGACAAGTGAGCAGACCATTGCAACGCTGTGTGCTAAATGCTGGGATAGGTTTAAGCACGGGATGATAAGAAAATACGGTATGGGACCTGGGGGTGGCAGATGCAGCAAAAATTTCCAATGGGAGATTTAAGGAAAGAGTCCAGACACCCTATAGGGTTGAGGAAATTCCCTCCGGTTCTACTCTCTGAGAAGTTTTATTACGAAACGATGTTACTCTGAATAAATGCTTTCAAAATGTATTAAGATAATTGTGTGATTTATTAAGATGATCATATGGCTTTTTCTTTTACTCTGTTAGTGATTATGGTGAATTAATGGACTCATTTTTAATTGATAAACCAATATTTTAGCTCTGGTAAAACTCACTGGGTCCCAATTGGATTATCATTTTTTATATTTCTGGGTACTATTTACTATTCTTTTTTGCACAGACTTATTTTGGTGGAGATCATGATGGATATCAGTCTTTAGTTTTCTCTTCTTGAGATTTTGGTTTGGCTTTGGTAACATAATGCTAGTCTCACACATAAGGTGAGTTTGGATGAGCTTCTCATTTTTTGTTGTTTTTCTAAAGAATTAGTGAAGGATTGATCATTCTTCCTTCTATGTCTGACATTTAGGAATAAAGATGCCATGTGGGCTTGCGTTGTTTTTTGTGGAAAGGTTTTAACTTACAGTTGGAACAGTCCAGAAGAGCGCGTGGGCATTACTTCTGCTAGACCCTGTATGTAGGACCATTAAGAGTTGATAAGTATTTTTCCAGCATCAACTTCTTACTTTGCATCTTTGAAAGAATTTTTCCAACTCATGTAAGTTGTCTATTTTATTTACTTGAATTTTTCAAAAAATATTTTTTTAATTTTATGTTTTTGATGTATATAGTATTTGTGATGATGGCTCCTTAATTCTTGTTATTGGTGTTATAATTTTTTTTTCTTATTTATTACTAGTTCTACTGCGGGTGTTGCAATTTTGTTGATCTTTTCAGAATAGCTGCTTTGTGTCTCTGTTTTTGTTCATTTTCAATTTTATTGAGTTTTCTCTTATTTATTTATTTATTCTATTTACTTTGGTTTTACTTTACTCTTGTTTTTCTAGTCTCTTAATGGGTAGAAGCCTAAATTATTGATTTTGGGCTTTCAGTCTTATTTAATATAAACATTTAAAGTTATACATTTCCCTATAAGAGCTGTGTTAATAATAGATGTTAATTGTGGTTCATTGTCCCTTCATGTTGATTTAGCTTATAACACTTCTGAAATTTTTCTTTTGATATTTTCCTTGACATATGGGTTATTTAGAAATGTGTTATTTAATTTTTAAAGTAATTATTTCACACACACACACACGCACACACTGTTTCCTGTTTTTTGTTTTGTTTTGTTTGTTTGTTGTTTTTTGTTTTTTAATAGTGGGAATTAAATCTGGCCCAAGTTCTGTCATTATGTAGAACTCCTTTTTTAATGACTTTCTAGTGTTTGGAGTTTTGCCATCACTTCTTGGCCTTTTGGTTAAGATCAAGCGTGAAGTTTTGCCATAATATTTGTGTGTGTGTGTGTGTGTGTGTGTGTGTGTGTGTGTGCAGAAGACACCAGAACATCATTTTCTCACTCTTTTTTTAAGTTAGAAACACAAATACAAAAACCTAGATTTACCAATCAGAGGAACCAATGTGTGACCTTGATTCAAAAGAAAACACTGTGAAGAAGTGAATGCATTAAGAACTAAAACTAAAAGCAACAAAGAAACAAAACCTCATGGACATAGTTAATAGTTTAGTGGTTACCTGAGGGTAAGCGGGTAGAAGGATAGCAGAGGAGGGAGCGGGAGCCAAATATATGGTGATGGAAAGAAAGACTCTGAGTGGTGAACATATATTGTAACACATAGATGGAGTACTGTGGAATTGTACACCTGGAACCGATGTAATTTTTACTAACCAATCTCACTCCAATCAACACACAAACACACACAGTCAAATCCAGTTTTACTAGTGATTTTGGTGATTAAAATGTAAAGCTATTGAGTTAGAGTAGCTGGGGTTTTGATGTCCAACGGTCAGTTTCATCAGTGTGGTATTTTCTTCAGTTAAATAGCCTCTAAACCTAACACTTTGCTTTTCCTTGATCTATGAGATTTTGTGAGATACCTATTAATAAATTGCTTTTCCACTTGAACTAACCTAGAGTGGCTTCTGCTGTGTTCAGATAGGAACCCTGAATGATAAAATGGTTATTGGTTTTCTAAATAATTTGGAAGTCAGTTAATCAGCTTTTATGCAGAAGTATATTATAGTTTCCCTGTACTTGAAGACAGAGTTAATACTAATGAATTATACATTCATGTTATTAGAATATGCAGTCATTCTTGATATTGCTTTGGAGTATGATAAATTTTCCTACTAAGTAATCACAATGTGTATTACATAATATATTTTTGCTAAGGCATTTTATTCTCCAAACCTCTTCTATTTTACCTTTATTCTACTATATTTCAGTTATAAAAAGAGTCTGGCATAATATGAGGCTCTGTAAAGTGTTATGTCAGACAATTTGTTTCATCCTGCTGACATGAAAATTTCTGTGAATGAATTCAATTCAGTGTCTAATTTCCCTGTTATTATTACTATTACTTTAAGACATTCAGAACAAAAAACTGTCTCTGACAAATGACTCGAAAGCTCATTTACCCTTCATATCAAAAACATCATGATGCCTGTGAAATTGTGGGTCAGCTGAACAGGTAGTTCCCAGGTAAGAGATTATTAAAGTTAAATTTTCAGAATGTGAGAATTATTGAAGATTGGTTGGCTTGGCTCCATAAATCAGAAATTTCAGCAACCTAATTCACAGTATCACACTATTATTATTAATACTAATACCATCACCATCATTGTATTTTAAGTGATGGGTGGGTAGGGTCCTGCTAGGTGTAGAGCAGTGCGCAAATAAATGAAAATGACTTACCCGTTACCTTCTGTTGGTTATATTCTTTCCACTTTACGACCCATTCTATGGTGTTCTGTGCCTCAGAAGTGTGATCCTTATGAGCTCTACCATTTGAAATACTTTGATTGGCAAATTGAAAATGCCGGTGGGAGATCAGAGGATTGAAGGAAGAAAGTTAGGGATAATTATTACACCAACTTGTTCCTGCCTGGTGGTTGGCAGTGGATGAGTTCCTCTAGTGAAGGCTGCACTTTCTGTCTGGTTCTTCTACAACTGAAGTTTTCTTTCAGAAAACAGCTCCCTGTCTCAATCCTTCACACTTAAAAGTACTACTATTTTTTTAGGGAGTTTAACCCTCCCTTGTTACTTTTCCTTAACCTTGCCCAACAACTTCATGCATAGTGTTTTCCTTAAATTTATTTAATCACCACTTTTGACTGTGTGATCTTTTATCCCGGGCAATAACTCTCATTGATCTGGGTATAGTAATTAGACCAGCAATGAGAGGCCCTGGAAACCAGGTCTTTTGGATGGGAATCTGGGATTTGGTTGTTCACATAGATAATGAGTACATGGATCTTTCTTGTTCAGGGAAAAAAAAAAATTGGAAAAATGGGAATCCATGGTTTTCAGTAGCATCATAGTTACTGAAATTATCATGAGTGTATATTGGAAGATGAAATATAGTCAGTTCCAACTCCATGTGTATACAACCAATGCAGTTACAAAGATGCACACCTGGACTTTAATGCTCTGCAGTCACTATCTTGAAATTCTTAATAATTTTATTTGAATGTGTTATATAAGTGAAGTTTCATGAGACCATGGAGCATGTGCCATGGTCTTGGAGCTTCAGCTCACATGTACTCTCAGCTCCCTCTGCCTCTCCACCCTGTTTTTGGCCACCTATTACCCTGAGCACCCCAGTGACTCCCAGTGTTGCCCCCTTCTGCTCCAAGTGAGAACCTAGGTGCTATCACAGGGAGGAGTCAGGTCAAGCACGCACATTCTGTACCACTCTCTCACGTGGCAGGGCCCAGGACATCTACACAGGTCTGCACTTGTGTCACAACTTTGCTCATGCCTGAGCAAATGTGATACTTAACAGCAAAATATATGGTGATGGAAAGAGTTGTATACCTGGAACCTATATAATTTTTACTGAACAATGTAACTGTAATAAATTTAACAATTACAATAAAAGCTAAAAACAAAACAAAACAAAATAACAACAACAAAAAAAACCAAGGAGACAAACAACCAAAAAAATAAACAAATAAATAAAAATGACAGTTGAAAGAGAGAGAGCCCATGGAAGAAAGAAAAACGTTTTTTCCCCCACTTTTTGAACAGGAGCCTGCATTTTCATTTTGCATTTGGCACCCATCAATTATATATAACCAGGCCTGAACGCAATGTAATGGAGGGCACATTTGAGAAATGAAATGCCTATGTAACATGTAGTGACTGTGGTTAATGGCGATTAAAAACAACTGAAGCATGTACTGCAGTTTCTGACAAAACTGGGAAGTGTGCACAAAGAAAAGAACAAAGATAAAACTTCAATGTTTAAATAAGAGCAAAAGAGGACATTGGAAGGCTTCCATGGCAGTTTTTAAAAGTACCTTAGCTCCAATTATAGATATGGCTGAAAATCAATCCCAAGGTGTGAATATAAAATTTTTAGATGGCAGCACAAATTAATTGCTCAGCCTGACCTAAATTTGTTACATTGAAGAAGTTAGCAAACTAATGTCCAAATCTGGATTTGTAAAAAAAAAAAAAAAAAAGTTTGTTTTATTGGAACACAACCATGCCCATCATTTGCATATTGTAAAGCAATAATTTTTGACAGCAGAGTTGAGCAGTTACAATAGAGATCTTATGCCAGGAAAGCCTAAGATGTTTGCTATCTAGCCCTTTATAGAAAAAGTTTTCTGTCTCCTTCTCAGAAGTAAAGATACTAGCAGGATGGAGTGAGAACCTGAGGCATGAAATAAGGACATTTGGTTAGGACACATAAAGCTGGGGACTTTGAATCCCAATTGCCCATGACACCTTTTTTTCTTGTTAAATTTATTGGGGTGACATTGGTTGATAACAATTACATAGTTTCCAGGTGTGCAACTCTACATTACATCATCTATTCATTGCATTATGTGCTCACCACCCAGAGTCAACTCTCTCTCCATCACCATATATCTGGTGGCCACTCTCAACTCCTCACCCCACCTGCTCTCCCACCCCCCCTCTTCTTTCCCTCAGGTAACCACCAAACTATTGAGTGTGTCCATGAGTTTTCATTTATTTGTTACTTTCAGTTTTATAATCCACCTATAAGTGAGGTCATGTGTTTCTTGATTCTTTCAGTCTGACTTATTTTGCTTAACTAGATGGTTTCAAGGTCCATCCATGCTGTCACAAAAGACTGTATTTCATCTTCTTATCGCTGAGTGTATTCCATTGTGTAAATGTATCTATAACACTTTTTTGCCAGTAAGAACCTACTGCTACAGTTACCTCTGGAATCATAATGAAAGTTAGACAATTGCATAATTCATACCAGAAATACAAGGCTTGGCCCAGGAATTTTTTCCCCCCTGTATTTCACAATCTTAGGTTTAAGGGTTGATGTCAGTACCTAGGGAAGTATTGAGTCCATCAGGGCGTAGTCATGGTCATGTGGGCTCTTCATGTCTGTAAACCTGTACAGAATCTGTGCTATAGCTATACTGGCCAGAATCATTGATTCCCTGATTACAGAGCAGATGTGGGGTTTCTTCCAGATAATTGGGCCAAAGAAGACTCTGTCTAGAACCCAGTGGATTCAGTATTATGAGGTAATGCATGATGTAACAAATGATAACCCAATACATAGAATTTTGTGTTACATTAAAAACAAGCAAAAATGTGTCATTGGCATTTTCACCAGGTCACAAGTGGAAGGCAGAAAGCCCGAGCGTGGGAAAATGTAAAGAGAGTCAAGGAATGCAATATTGAAAACCTAAATGACCTTGAGGTTAAACGGAGAAAAATGTTACAAAAGCTGGAAGTAGCCTTGTTATATCATGGCAGACACTTGGTAACACCACCCTATGGAATGACATGAAAAATAGGAAATGTTCCTAATGGTCTTGGTGACCTAGCTAGAGAAATTTCTAGGTGCAATCATTGACAGGGCCATCTGGCTTCCTTCAGCTGTGCATGATGAAATGTGAAAAGAGAAAGCCGCACTGAAGAATGAGCTCTTCAATAAAATGAAGCCAAGATATGCTGCTGAGTTCCCACTCACAGTATCATCCAACAGCAGAAGGGCTTCAGGCCACCGATTAAATCCAAGCTTAGACCATTATGACTTATTGTTTAAGATCTCAGAAAAATCTGAAGCAATCATTCGTAGGCTCATTTCGACAGACAAGGATTCTCTAAATATGTTACATCCCAAACAGATCCATTCTGTAGAACAACCAAGTTTCTAATAATCATAAGGGCATGTTATCCCATAGCCGCAGCATGGGGAGGCCAAGGTATATAAGAATTTGACTTTAAAAGATTTGTGGATGTAGCTTTTGTCTGATTTAGTATACCCAAATTAGATTCATAGAAATCTTACAAAATTTTAAGAGTTGCTGAATGCTGGTAGAACTATCTGACACCAGCTTATACTAAACACAAAGAAACAATAATTAGTGAAAAGAGGCTTTTGGATCTTTGGTCTAATATGGTTAGAAAGATGGATAAGGGAACTAACTAGCAGTAAACACTGGTAATTTCTAATGAAAAATAAAGTGTGGATTGGTGAATGAGAGGATAGTACCAACAGCCAAAAAGGCAGAGCCAGAAGCCACTAGAATTATTCTCAGGGTGGAGAGCTGAGCCCTAATCAAAGGATTGGCAACTTGTGCCCAGATATATTTCAGAATATCTGTTTTCCCTCTTTTGGAACGGAAGATATTTTACACCTTTTCTGACATTGTGTATTGGTTGTGGAGGGACAAAAGCTATCTTTTTAATCGGAAGTTCTTATTGGGAAAAACTGTACTAAAAAATGTTTTGTATAGGAACCAGATTAAGGAGTTTATGTAGATCTGGACCTGATGCAAATAGCAATATTGATGACTCAAGCTTGAGACTGATTTTATAACAAAATATTACTTTGGTATAGTGGGTCTTGGAAGAGGGTGAGAGGTTTTGCATGTAGTAAGTATGTGAATAATTTGTGGGCAAAAGACCAACTCTGGCAGTTTCAAAGTATAGGCAGAAAATTCATTGGTGTTTGTTTGTTGGGAGGTATATTCTTTGTCTCCTCCTCTTGAACTTAGGCTCTCATTGCTTGAACAATAGGATATGGTGAAATTGATGTGTGGCACTAGGACAGTTTCTAGGCCCAGGGTTTAGGATTCTGGCCGTTTACATTTACTCTCTCTTGAAAAGCAGACTCTTTTATCTCAGCCTAGGCTACATGTAGCACCCTTCTGTAGGTATTCTTGCCGACAGCTGTTAATTTGAGGTTTTAGCTGCTACATAGCATCAACTGTCAGACATACAAGTTAAGAAGACTTCAAGCTAACACAAAGCCCTCTCCCCATCTGACTGCCACAACATGAAAGATTTTGAATAACTTCTTAGCTGAGCCAGTCAACCTCTAGAATGATGGGAGATAAAATATAATTATTCTTGTTTAGAGGTATTAAATTATAGATGGATTTGTTACATAGCAATAGGAAACTGCAATGACATTTATCTCTAAAAAATAAATAAATTTTGCAAAATCTTTATTATAATTATACATAAAATTAACAATAAAAACAGGAATTTATTTTAATAAAAATTACATGTATGCTCTGTGATACATATACTTCATCCCATATTGCAGGTGTGGGCAAACTGCAGCCTACTACAGGGTTTTTTGTGGACATCAGATTTTTATGATACAGTTTATATCTTTTCTGAAATGCAAAGTTAACTAATAAATGCAATCATTTTAAAAGGTGTGGCCCTCCGCTAACCTTCATTTCCACAAAGCGGCCCCTGAGCCAAAACAATTGCCCACCCCTGCCGTATTATATAATTAAAAGTAAACATTCTAAATAGGAAGAGCTGTCCAAGATAGTTATTAGTACCATAAAACCTTTCATTATCTATAATCATCCAGAAATAAATTATATTCAGTAGATCCTACACACTAAATGTAGGGTTCAACCAAAACAAAGCAAAAGAAAAAAATAAGATTTCAAATTAAACTGACCATAATTTGAAAATATAGCAGGTATCCATCCCTTTTTTACCAAGCAGTCTCAACAGAAAAGTTTCAAATATCTCTGATTATAATGTTTAAATATAAGATAATGAATAAACACTTGAGATGTGAGCATATAATGACTGGTTTTCAATATAACATCATATTGTCCATTTATTAACTCAGTGTTAATTAATTATTTGGGTATTGATTATCAGTGTTTCTTGATTTCTATATAAAGGACTCATAATTAAGAATTATATGATTTATATCACATTTTCTGGGAATTGTACTTTAAGCAAACAGTACTGTTTTGTTTTGTTTTGTTTTTTTCCTCTTTTAAAAGATAACATTGGAAGTGATTTATACATATATTCCTCTAACAAATCATTTTAAATTAAAAATGCCTGGGAGTGAGGGAAAGAGGTGGGTGGGAGGGCTGGGGAGGCACGGGAAGGGGGCATCAAATGTAAAAATAATAATAATAAAATTAAAAAAATGTGAACAACAACAACAACAAAAAATACATTATAGGCTTATGTTTTGTAGTGGACTCAAAATCCTATATGTTTTTTATACATACCCAAGTTCTACCATTTTTTATAAATTTATGTTCGTATGTATTTGAAATAGTCACAGTAGACCAAAATAATTTGCTCTAAGGAAGGAAGAACACAGACAGGGTTTGTAGCTAGAATTTGATTTTTTTGCCTTGAATTCACGTGCAAGTTTTCTCAACTGAAAAATGGAAAATGCAGTATTTTCCTTGGTTGCTTCACTGAATTGTTAAAAGTATTTGAGATTATCCATGTGAACATGCTTTACAATCAATATGTATTCGTAAAATAACAACTATGTGTCATGTTCCATTCTAGGCGAGTTAGAATGAAATCTCCTATAAAATGAAAGAGAATCATAAAACTCAACACCTATAGGAGACACTGAAGATCATCACTCCCTGTCTTATCATTTTACAAATAAATGAGACCTAGTGACTTTTTCAAGTTCAAATTGACTAGAATCTGTGCCTTCTGAATATTGTGACAGCATCTATAAAATTGTAACTGAGAAAATAAATGCTACATTGAATATGTATTATAATTTTATTTTAGTAATTTTAGATCAAATGTAGTACCCCTAGGACATGCATTTTGACAGTCACCTAGACTTTCTCATCAAGGATGTGAATGAGAGGAAGTAATAAGTTTCTGGTGAAATTAAACATGCTATTAACATATAGTCTCCAAAAACGGGCGTCACTAGTCTCAGGTAAGATTTCTCAGTGCTGCCTAGATACTTATCTTAGCCCATGAGAAGAGGCTCAGAGAAGTGACAAATGACCCCAGCAGCAAATATTGATAATGTCAGAAGATGACGGTAAAAGAGCAGAAGCAAAGGCAAACAGGGTCTTAGATTTCAGGTTGCATATATTTCCATTCTTCTTATCCCTCAGTGCAACAGAATTCAATGTGTGTATATTTTAGTTGCTAAAAATTTAATATATGCATTTTCAGTAAAATTGAAACAATATTGTCAACACTGTATGTGGAAAAACAGACAGTTGTCCTTGCTGTTGGTCTTGAGAACATGGGATGCAAATTACAGTAAAATGTGGTTGACTACCCTGAGGAACTTTTATATTAGTGGGTGAGACAGAAAATATGTCAGCGATTAATGGGTGAACAGAAGTAGGCACAGCGTGCTATGGGGTTGTGGAAAGAGAATACGTTAATAAATCTAGGGATAAAGGGAACTTTTCTGAAGGAAGAGATATTTGAACTGAACACCAAAGAACAAAAAAGAATGAGTCAGGAAAAAATGGTACAATATTTTCTGGGTAAAAAGAACAATGTAACTAAAAGTAGTTGGGAGGAACAATTAGGTTATTCATTTAGATAACATTGGGATTATTAATTATGAAGCAGAAACGCAGTATGTGATAACCAGAGAACTAGTATTTTTTAGTACAAATGAAATAAATATATACACATATTAATGCCTTCAATCTTCACCATTTCCTGATTTGGTACATTTCTGTTATGCATGTTTTTCATAAGAGGAAATTGAAGTTGAGAAAAGTTAATAAGCTAATGGTTATATTTTTTTTAAATAGATTTTTGTTTTTCAGTTACTGTTGACATACATTACACTAGTTTTAGATGCACAATACAGTGACCAGACATTCATACAACCTATAAAGTGACCACCCTGGCAAATCCAGTACCATCCAACACCATGCATAGTCATTACAATATTAATGACTATATTTCCTACATTTTCATAACTATTTTGTAACTACTAGTTTGTATTTCTTAACCCTTTTTTTCCCTTCACCATTTTCTTCAACCTATCTTCCATTTGGCAACAATCAAAATGTTCTCTGTATCTATGAGTTTGTTTCTGTTTTGTTTGTTCATTTATTTTTGTTTTTAGATCCCACATATATGTAAAATCATATGGTGTTTTTTAAAGATTTATTTTATTGTTTTGAGAGAAGGTGAAAAAGAGAAGAAAGGAGGGCTCAGAGCAGTCTCCATAGTTGTATATCGTTTAGATATGACATAGTTTCATTCCACACAGGTGGATATGGGGCCACATGGGATGGGAACCTAACCAGGGGCCTCCCCCTGTGTGGGAGGCAAGAACCTTTGCTGCCATCTTGCAGTTACCAGTTGGACCATAATTTAGCATATGGGTTTGCATGGGATGGGGCTGGGACTCGATTATCAGACCTCATGGTTGCAAGGCAAGTGCTCAACCTGTTCAGCCATCCCAGCATCCCCTGAAATCATATGGTATGTATCTTTTTCTGTCTGACTTATTTCACTCAACTCAACATAATACCCTCTATATCATCCATGTTGTTGCAGATGGTGAGATTTTTTTTTTAAGCTGACTAATGTTCCATTGTATATATGTACCACTACTTTATCCATTCATTTATTGGTGGGCATTTACATATCTTTCATATCTTGGCTATGGTAAATGCTGCACTAAATATATAGATGCATATGTCTTTTTAAATTAGTGTTTTGGATTTCTTTGGATAAATACCCCAAAGTGGAATTACTAGGTCCTTCTTTGTCTCTTGTTTTGTAGCCTTTGTTTTAAAGTTTATTTTGTCTGGTATAAATATGGTTATTTCAGCTTTTTTGTTTGTTTCTATTTTTATGAAATATCTTTCTCCTGTCCCTTTACTTTCAGTCTGTGTGTCTTTTGATCTGAAGGGAGTCTCTTGTAGGCAGCATATGTAAGGGTCTTGTTTTGCCAATTGTCATATTACTAAGAAACAGTAAAACTAGCATTTGAACATCCTTACTGACTTCACAACCTATGTTCTTTTCATTGAGCTCTGGAATAGTTAGATATTGATAAGATCAATCCATGTATGCAAGAAGCTTCCAAATGTCAAGCTTTTTTCCACATAAACTAAATATTTCAGTTGCCAACTATGTGTGCCCATTATGGGGAGACACGAGCTAAGGTTTTTATTGCTTGTACCATCTTGTGAAGATTTAAAATATATGCAGTGACCATAGGTCAAACAGGGCATAGTAAATAATGTTTTGTGACTTATCTAGTTTACATTTTCATTCAATTTATTTTGATTTGTGTTGTTTCAGATCAATGCTGTTTTCCATTACCATGAAATATCTAGGGCTGAACATATAATGCACTTGAACAGTGCATTATATTGAAAACTTATCTGTAAAGAATAACAATGTACTTTTAAGTAGGTGATATTTTATTCAGAGACATTCTTTGCCTAGCATAAAACTGTAGTGACTTTATGTAAAATAACTTGTAAACAAGTTTCAACTATCCTCTCTTGTGTCCATGGACTACATAATCTTTTCCAATTCTCTTTGCTTCTGAGGATAAATATGACTTCAGAATCCTTTTCAGCCCAGTATTCCAGGCAGTGTAACAAAATTATTAGAGAATTGGGGTTGGTAGAGTTTTTTTGCTTCCCTGGACTAACAGTTTGGAAAATGATTTTGCGATATAGAAAACGATCTCTTCATTAACGTGTATTGGAGTTCCAGATGAAAATGGTTACTCAGGAAATGATTAATAAAGGATGATTATGACATTAATTGAATCAACATAAGACTAGGAAGAATTTCTCATTGGTAAGTTGTTACCTAAACTATGTTTGATACAATGAGAGCTGTAACAGTAGGTTTGTTCCATACCTCTTCTGTTCTTGAGTGTCTTATAATCTTTGTCGATAACTGCTATTTTCCTTATTCTATAGTTAGGGAATACAGAAGAATGTGATATTTCACAAAGAAATGCAAGATAACAGTATGCCTTACATTTAGGGAAATATTAGAAGGATAACTACATAGATACAGAGTAAGTGTCCAATATGTCCTTTCCCATCACATATTATTTGTTATTAACTCTATTTACAATTACATAAATTTAGAGTATATCGTAGCACGCTGGGAATGCTTTGGCCTGAGTCAGTCACAGTTGAATTTCAACAGCAAAATTATTTAATGCCTGTCTTTTTTGGCCGGACTTAATTCAGTCAGGTTAGATACTATTTCTCTCTCCATCACAGTACCCTCAGTTTTTTACAAGTATTTGGTCTGTAGTAGAATCACAGGGGAGAAAACATGATGAATGAATAAATTAATGCGTTTAATTAGAGACACCCACCCATGTTAACTCTAATGCCTGTTCGTAACAAAAATGGAGATCCACTGCTTAAGTTACCTTATTTTTACTTCCTTTATTTCTTTTAAAGATACCTTGCAAAAGCATTTATGTGCCATTTATATCCATATTTCTCAATTTCTCATTCCTTACAATCTCTGCTTTTCTCTACTATAATACTTATAATTACTGCCAAAATATTTTGAAAACACACTACTTTAAGCAATCATAGTACAGTGCAACATAGAGAAAATCCTTCAGATGAATTTTCTCATAGAAAATGTTACAGCATTGAAAAATTTTCTGATATACTTATGATTGAGGGATGCAAGTTAATGAATAGACTTTGCAGTATTATGTCTCTTACCTATCCCCTCAAGGATGGTTGAACTGTGGTTAGATTCACCCAAGACTGTTGAACGAGCAGAGCTTCTAATCTCCCATTTTTTTAATGGAAAAAAATTGTTGACATTGTGATGAATCCAAACAAATTTTTCATCAGTTACTGGAAAACAAGAACCAAAATAGTCTATCAACATTGATGGGTTAATATTCTAGAACATATATGTCAAGGGTACTAGATAATTGTTCAAAAACACAATTGTTCACATAATATGAAATCATCAACAGTAACATTATCAAGCAAGACTACTTATAATGGTAAAGACGGATGCTTCACTCACAGGTTTCCTCATTTACACTAGAGGGAAGACTTCTAACTATGTCAAAATATTTTCTCCCAGTTGCAAATATATTACCCCCCAGGTATGAATCCACAGGTTTTTGCCTGATTTTATATTATAGATTTGGACTGTGAAAATATGTTTCCCTTGTGTGTGGCTTGATATTAAGTTTCATTGACAAAGAACACTGGAGGAATTGCAAGCTCACAGCAAGATGTAGGGTATTCTTTATTCCAGTGGATAATTTTGGGTATAGCTCCCAACAGAATGGCATGTTGGAGTACTCAGCATCTTTTAAGAGCCATCTGTAGTTTTTCTGCACTTGACAGTAAGTTTCATTGTCACCTAGGACCAGCTCCAAGATGCTGGCACCTTCTAGCCATCTTTCAAACACATGACTGGTCATTCTGATGGACTTGCTCTGGCCCACCCACACCATGCAGCAGGCTAGTCACTTATTTACTCATTAAATTACTTTCATGGCACATTTAAAACATTATTTGAAAGCACTTCATCACAGAAAAAAAAATGGAGACAAGAATAAAAATTTGTAAGGTGAAGCATAGGTTCTATAATATTTATAGTACATTATTTACAAATATGCAGAATTTGATAAATAGCTTCTAAGTGTAAGACATTGTACAAAATGTGGAATTAATGGAATTAATTCAAAGATGAAGAAAACACGGCCACTGTTCTCAAGGTACGTGGAGAGAGGAGATTTTGATTCCTGATACTAACATTTAATTAGTAACTCTTTGTGTAATGCACTGTGTAGTGGATATGGAGAGAGAAAGATAGAGAGAGGAATTCTTGACTATGGTACTCCAATTTAATAATAAAAGTCAGGGAAGATAGTTATTAAACAAATAATGACAAATGTGATGACATGATTTTCAGAAAGTGTCATGTGTTCAAGGTAGGTTTTTTGTTCATGCTTCATAGCAGGCTCTGGTATAATTCCTGCTAACAGAAATTTAATAAGATTCATTTAATGAATGCCAGCATGAGAATATACTTCTGCTACAGACTTCCACAAATCATTGAGTACATAGTTCCTTAAATAATTTAAAATATATACTCTCTCTCTCTCTCTCTCTCTCTCTCTCTCTGTCAAAAATAAATAAATAAATAAAAATATAAAAAATATTGAATATTCTACAAAGTACTTTCATAAACCAAATTCCTGATTTTCAATCTGTCTTGAATATCCTTACCTTTGCCTTTATGTATTTATCTTTCTTGAAGAGTATATGTTAGGTATTCATAAGGCATACATCTGAAACCCTAGGGCACTCCCATAATCATGAACGCAGAAATAGCTGCAAAATCTTATGAATTTTCTGTGAAGCATATTTCCACCAAAACCCACATATCTGATGCTCTTTGCTCAGAATAAGTATTAGCTATTGTTTCAACTTTCACCTACATTTGATTTCCCAATTTTTGAGAAGTTTTTACATTATCTCAAAGATTTAAATAGAAGCTATTTAACAATTAAACATTAAGAAGTGATGAGCAAGGCCATACATGATTGGCATATGCCCATCTCCCTAACACCATCCTAGTTCCCTCCCCACTCTGTCCCAACACATCTTCTTTCAGTTCCTTAAATTCAGGCTGTGTCTTATTCTAACTCATAGGCTTCACAGAAGCCTAGTTTACTCCTATTCACGCTTTAAATTTCTGCCCAAATGTTAACAAATATTTATTGAGCAACAACTATGTGTCAGTCAAGCAGTAGTAATTAGCACAAGAAACATCTCTATTCTCAAAGTAAGAACACAAAAAACTTATCAAGAAATGCACAGATTAGAGAATAAAATGGGACTAACATAATTCCAAAAATATTTATAACACTGACACAAAAAAATATTTTCAGTCAAAAAATTGGTTATCTAAAGATTTAATCAAATTTTTCTCACTTCTCTGTCTTGGTATAAAATTCATAAGTCAAATATATTTAAATCCTGTCTTTCTCACTGTCTTCCTAGTCTCAAGTTCTTCATCAAAATTATAAAATACTTTTCTTGACATGTTGTTTGAGTACTAATTAGGGCAAAAATATATGCTGTAATTTTTTTTTTTTAAGATTTATTTATTGTTTTTGACAGAGAGAGAGAGAGAGAGAGAGAGAGAGAGAGATACAGTCAGAGACAGAGAGAAGGGGGAGGGCCCAGAGCAGTCTCCATAGTTGCACATCATTAGTTTTTCCACATAGTTTCATTCCACAGGTGGGCACAGGGCTGCACAGGGCAGGAACTGTGCCGGGGTCTCACCCCGGTGAGAACTGAACTGGGGGCACTCCCCAGTTCAGCATATGGGTCCACACGGGCCGGGGCCAGGATTCAATCCTCGGTCCCCGGGGCTGCAAAGTGAGCGCCTAACCCACTGAGCCATCCTGGCTTCCCATATGCTGTAATTTTTAAAGATCATTCATTTACAATTCAGAGGTCACCCTTAACTAGTTTTTAAGAAAAGGTTGGCATATTGATTAGAGATTTTCCTACAAGTCCTAAATTTGAATTTATATGGGACATTAGGGTAGTGACCACTCATTTATGCTACTTCATGTTTTGGGGAAAAGAAACAGGGTTAACCTATATCATCATGAATACACAACTCTTGAATATGGTTCTGTGACTTGAGTCCAGTGCTGAATTCTCCAGTGTCTGGGTTGTCACCAAACATTTTCTGCCCTTTGTTGTCATGTACTTACAGTTCTCTCTGCCTGGAGCACTCTTCCACTAGTTCAATCTTAGTCTGGCTCCTTTTCACAAACAAGGTCTCAAATCAAATGCTATTTTTTCAAAGAGATCCTTCTGACACATGATTTAAATTATTCACTTCTCTCTGTCATTCTCTGTCATATTAACTATTTTGTTTTTATATCATTGAAGTTACGTAAATAGTTGTTTCCTTATTTATTTCCCTCCTACACCACAATTTAAGATCTGTGAGAGACTGTCTTCAGTCTGTTTCATTCAGGGTTATAGATTATACATATAATCTACTCTGTCCCCAGAACTGGGGACAGAGTAGATAATATGTATTAAATGATTAAATGCTCCTACTTTTCCATGGCTAAAATATAAAATCAGGTTACCTTTCTCTTCAGTTTTTTTCACTGTACTAAATTATTGGTGCTAAGTTAAACACTTAAACAAACTAACTCTTGGTTCAGGAATGTACACATTTTAGAGTTGTGTCTAGTTTATTCTAAAATAATGAGCTTGAGTTCAAATTCTAGCTCTTGTCTTACAAAACTTATTTCAATTTTCATGATCTTAGGAAATTAAATTTACCTGTTTGTGTAATTGCCTGTGTATTAATATCCTCATCTGTAAAATACTAGTTCTCAGAGTGACTTTATAAGGGCAGGATTCTCAGAAAAGTACCTGACATATAATATCAGTACTTGATACATAATTTTATTGTGACTACAATTCTGCAACATCATGGTTGCATATGATTAAAAGATGCAGGAATAATTATTTTATATACAGTAAGGCTATGGCTAAAGATATAGGTGATTGCATTTCCAACCAAATTTGTGCTTCTCTGGAAGGGGCAGCTACTTTCAGAAACCCACTTAGATTGGTGAAATGCAGAAAGAAAAAAATTGTGTAAAGTTGGGCCATCTCAAAGCTGCTGAATATGTGACTACTAAAATGTATATTCACTGTAAATTGTCTATAACCTCTGTAGTGCATTTTCTTCTGATATTTCTCAGTCTTATAATGTCTGTGAGAATGTTTTTTCACTGGTATTTGTCCTCAGAGACATGAAATGTCAGAATGAGGCTTTGCTAAAATATATTCTTTAAGTGTACTTCCTTATTTTTATTCACATTTCTAAACAAATAATGTTTTGGTTGCCAGAATAAATAACGAATCACATTTAACCTATACTTAAAATACGATATAGTAAGGCAATAATTCCCTGAGCGTAGGCATTCTCCTAAACTTACATTAAACTAGTACTACTTTGTGAGATAGTCTTCTTATTTCTAAATGCCTGTGTGAGATTCCTCAGACTTCAAATGTATCTATCAAGTCCTCTCATAAAAACAGAGGTCAGACTCAATTGCATCATTGAAAGAGGGAAGCCAGATACAAAGTGCCTCAATAGACCATTGTATTTCTTCAGATCTGGGAAAACAAAATTTTTCATGAGGGAGAAATGGCCTTGGGAAATGATATTTAAGATTTTAAAATTGCAACAATATGTGTAGAAAGTATTGCTTATCTCTGATATCCTGTGGTGAATTTTCTAGTCTCTTTAATAAAACACATTTCTAAAATGTAAGAGTTGACAGGAGCTCTGGGTTCACCAGTGAGACAGTTCGTTTGATATAGGACTCAGAAAGAACATACTTCCCTTAGTTATGCCTAAATTCTTATACTGGTGATTTATCCTAGAATCTTAAGCATTGTTGAACAATTTATACTTCAATACTCCCCTCCCCAAGCTATCAATCTTTACCAAGTTTCAGTTATCCACAAGTTATTACTCTAGGTGATTTGTCCATTTACTTTCAGACACATTTCTTACCTTTAAAGAAACTTATCTATTTGTAAATAAGATGTCTAATATGGAGCTTGAATCCAGAATATATAAAGAACTCTTAAAAATAATAAGAAAGGTAACCCAATTAAAATCAGCCAAAGGATCTAGACATTTCTCCAAACAGATGCACAAATAGCTACACACCCACACAAAAAGTTGCTCAATGTCATTATTCATTAGAGAAATGTGAGGCAAAATCATAAATATACCATTAGGATGACTGACTTTGAAAAGCTTTTCATCTCAGCATTGCCAACTTAATATTTCAATTTATTCAGTTGGCATTTAATATCCTATGTAATGTGCTCTCAATCTAAATGTCCAGTCTTTTGTTCTACTATCGTCACTCTACTCACTAAATCACTTGATAGTTCTTCCCCCAGCGCTGCCACATATTGGTGAGGTGCAGCAGTTCCTTTTTTAACAAGCCCCCAGGTGACACTACTGCAGATTGTCTATGATGAGCTGTCATCTGTTGTCTTGCATACAATAACTATGAAAACTCTCACTTAGAAAAGTTGCATGCTCGTTTCTCCAAAATTTTCCAGCCTTCCTGTAATGTACCAGTAGTTCTTTTGTTTTTCCATCTCAATTTGTTTTTTGAAGGAAAAATGCCCCCTTTTTTTCTTCACACAATAATTATCCAAATTATATGCACCTTGAAAATGAAAATTACTTAATGTTTATTTGTTTGATATATAAAGAACAAGAAGTTTTCTGTAGTACTACTACTAATATAAAAATTTATATGATAGCTTCACTAGTGAGGTTGAAGTTATTGGCCAAAATAAATGCTCAGTTGAATTTTGTATTTTCAGAAATCTATTTGGCTCCTATCAATACTATTTAAGGGGACTTATTGGGATTTATAACTTTTCTCAAACAAACTACACCACATTTTGTTTGGCAAGAAGTTTAATGAGCATGTCAAATATTAGTGATTTGCAAATCAGAATTTCTTGGGGAATTGAGAGATTATTTGCTTTGTCTTTTTGCTATTCTGTTCACCTTTTTCACTCATCTCTCCGACCCCCTTTCTATCAACCTCAGTTTGTTCTCTGTATCTATGAGTCTTTTATTTGGTTTTGTTTCATCATTTATTCTGTCCTTTAGATTCTACATATAAGTTAGATCACATGATATTTGTCTTTCTCGGTCTTACTTATTTCACTTAGCATAATACCTCCTAGGTCTATCTATGCTGTTACAAAGGTTAGATTTCATTATTTTTATGGCAATGTAATAATTCATTGTATATATGTACCAATATATGAACATTTTACATATATATAAACATACATATATATATATATATATATATATACACAGATACATTTATTTTCTGCATATGTCTATATATGTGTGTATTTACGTATGTGTAAAATGTTCATATATGTATATACTTATATATAGTTTTGACACAACTGTGTACATATACACACATATTTATTGTCTCTTCTTTTTTATACAAATGTAGCATATAGTGTTCTGCAATTTGGTTTTTCTGCCTAATAATATATCGTGGATTTCAAAATAAAAACTATAGGGAAGCTGGGATGGCTCAGCGGGTTAACATTTGCTTTGCAGCCTGGGGGTCTAAGGATCGAGTCTCAGCCCTGGCCTGTGTGGACTCATATGCTAAACTGTGGTGTGCTTCCCATGTGGGAGCCTCCAGTTCAGTTCTCCTCCCCCACCCCCGGTTTGACCCCTGGCTTGAGAAGCCATGCCTCCCATGTGGGAGGCCCTTGGCCCAGTTCCTGCCCTACTTGGCCCCTTGCTCACCATGTCAAAAACTGATGACGTACAACTATGGAGACTGCTCTGGGCTCTCCGCCTTCTCTCTGTCTCTTTGTCTCTGTCTCTCTCTGTCAAAAATAATAAAACAAATCTTTAAATAATACTAATTATTAATACTATAGTTGGGAAATCACTCTAAATCAGTCTCAGAGACTGTCTTTATTCTTTTTGGCAACTGCATAATAATGATAATATATGAAGGGATATGTGGATTTGTTGTAGTTTATTTATTTCATCTTCTGTGTTCAGAATTCATCTTGTTCCTACTATTCTGTTATTAAAAATAATTCCATAATGAGCAAATCTAGACATTTTTTTTATTACTCCTGACCATGAGCCTTCAGAATAAATTCTTAGAAATAGGATTACTGAGTAAATTCTAAACCGATAGGTAGTTTTATTAAAAATTATCAAATTGCTCTCCAAAAGGCTTATAACTTGAATTTCTCCCATATTATGAGTGAGAAGTGACATCTCAGTGTATGGTAGTTTCCATTCGCATCACTACTTTTATGGAAGAAATTGACCTTCATTTATAAATTTAAGGACCATTTTGAATATCTATTTTATGAACTGTCAGTTATTGATTTAATCATTTTAAAATTGTGTTTCTGACATATTTCTAAAAGTGGTATGAGCTTCTTTTATGTTCGGCAGATTATCCTGTTTTCATTATAGTGTTTGGAAATATATCCTTATTTTAGTTTATTTTTTGACTTTATTTCCAGTGTCTTTTCACTTAGTAAAAATATTTTAACATATTTAGATTTATTAAACTTATTTTATTGAATATGAGTTTTTAAGTCATAATTATAAAAGATTTTTTATATCTTCAGATTATAAAATATTGACTCAATGTCTTTTTTTCCTAGTACAGATATGGCTTATTTATTTGTTTCAGCTCTAATCTATTTGGAGTTTACTCTTGTGCATTGTAAGGCATTGGTCCAATTTCTTTTTTTACCTAATTTCTACCAGGTTGCCCGCTATAAGTTACTAAAAAGTGTTCTCGGTGACTTGAGATCCTCTTATATCCTGGATTTCCAAATGCACTTCAGTATATCATTTCTGAGCTTTCTACTTGGTTCTACTATTCATCTACTTATGTGCTAGTTGCAATAGGAAGAAGTCTTCAACTACTCAGTGACTATTCTAACAGTCACTTGAGTACTTTTGTTTTTTCAGTCACTCAAAAATTACCATAGAAGTTGTTGGAAATACTAGGAAATTATATTTCTAGAAATAATTTATTCAACTCAAATTAATTAGTCTCAGTTTTTTTTTGCAGTTGTCATCTGTGTCTGTGCTATGCCTATTGTGAAGTCAGGGGTGACTTATTGGAAGAGCCACTTGCTTAAGTTTGCTAGAGCTCAGAAGCATGTAAGAAGCATTTAAAAGTTTAATATCCTTTGGGCTGGTTTCTTCCAAGTTACTTCTAATTTTTCTCCAGTGAGAAAGCTGTTATTTGTATCTCCAATGCTATTTCATTTTGTTCTTTGATATATATATAACTT